>JBBMKF010000084.1:2525564-2545499 GCA_037834155.1 Curcuma caesia | reverse complement strand
CTCAAATTAATTAAGTTGATTTAAGAAGTTTAGATGTAATTAGAATTATAACAGTGTAAATGGGCCGAGACAGGTCCAGCAGTTGGGCTGCAACAGGCCCAGGAAGTCAGCACTGTTTCAGCGGCTTATAAAACGAAACCCTTGGATGGCCGGACGTTGCTCGCTGTTTCCTCGTCCGGTGACCTTGACGGTCTACTCTTCTGGCGACGGCGAGGCTCGCGGCGATCGTCGTGGTTCGTAATTCCCACCAATTTGTTCTCCTTCCTGCCTTAATCCCTTCTCCACCGAAGGTATTCCCGAATCCGTGTCGACAATTACATATGTGATTGTGTTCGGACCGTTCCATTGTTGTTTCGTAATAATTGTTCGAGTTTCTTGATTGGTCGCGAATGGCTTGGATCTATGTGAAATCGTCACTGCTCGATGATTGGTCTCTTCGTTTTCTGTCTAGCTGTCTCCTTTCGCTTTACTGCCATTCTTAGGTTCAATGGCGATTAAAAACGTTTCTAGGGTTTCTGTGTTTTCCTGTTAGTTCTTGTATCAAGAATTTGAGATTTTCTATGAACTGTATGCATGAAATTTCTGTGTGTGCCTAAATACACCAGGACCAACTTCGAATGGCACATAGGATAGCTTCTTCTCTTGAGCGACAATTTAGAGCAAACAATAGAAGGGAATTTAAGGAGGTGTCCAAACTAGTGATGCGCCATTTAGAGAGGATGATTCAACCAAGCGTTGCCACCATGTATGCAATGGAGAAGTGTTGCCCCTACGGGCGGGGTCAGCTGGTCAGGGCATGGGTGCTTGCAGCATGAGGTGGGCGGTTCGAGGGCTCATGGTTGCATTTGCGATAACATCAATCTGTGCCATGTTTCCAAATCCCTCGGCCACCATGCCTTGGTCAGTCCCGCATTCACCGTGATTTACCTCTCCACAGATGGTCGGGGGGCCGATCATGTGGGGCCGCTAGGTTGGCGGATTCCAACCTTTTGCAGCAGAAGTGTTCAATGGATTGATCATGTAGAGTTAGCAATTAATATCCCACACTGATTGATATGGAAGTACTCGGGTAAATACCAAAATTGTACCTCTATTTTCGCAATATCCCTTGATTCCCCAGTCACCCAATATTCATTCTAGCTTGCTTAGTTCCAATATCCTAACCTAACCTAGTTTAACAAAGAATTGTTTGACTGCAATTTTGTCAGAGCAGAAATCAAATTACCACACTGTAAGAAAATATCATATTATAGGGAATGGGGAATAAATATGATTCAATAATGCAGTTAGCTAAACACTATGATAGTATGATTGGCAAACCAAAACCACATCTAAGAGGAGGTTTCTAGGAATGTATGCTTGCATTGGAATTTCTTCCAATTCCATTGAGAAAAAAAAAACTTCAAAATATCCAAGGATGAACTAATTCATTTTCTTCAACTATTCTCTTATCTGCAAAATGGATTATTTATCTTTTGACTTAATGGGTGTTTTTCTTTTAACTAAACTTGAGCTCTATAGATTTTGCGAGTTCATGATGAAAATAAAAAGAGACGCAATTTATATTGGCTAAGTTTTAAGCTTGACAGATTGAAATGTTGCATAATTTTGATCACTAAAGGTCTAAATCAATGTGGTACTTGGAGGCATGAGTTCTCAAGAGGTAAGGTTTTGGATGGTTTTGTTCTGCTAGTGGTTGTTAATTGTTATGATCTGTAGATTAGATCTGTTGTTCTTGTCCTCCAGAGATTGCAAGTAGAGGAATTTTCTCAGCTTCTGCATATAGGTAAGTCTAACATCCCTAGTTTATACACAAGTAATCATGCCAGGAATAAATTTTCAAGAGACATTTTCATCTCTCAATCTTAAAAAAAAGAAAAGTACTATGGGAAAATTTTGTGGTTTTTTAGGAAAGAGGTCGTTCATCAGTAAGGATGAGAGTTATCTAATGAGTTGCTTTGTGTGTGTAGAAAAATCATAGTGTATTGGGCCATCTATGAAAAAAAACATATGTGCAATGGTTAAGTAGCTTTAGGACATAATAGATGAATGAAAAAAAGTTTATGGCTTTGGAGGAATTGACAGTTCTTCAGTGCTTCTTTCGAGCATTTCCACTACTCATTGAAGGATTTATAGGCACCATCTGATGTGCCATAGACAAATTATCATCGAGTTTCTTGCAATCTCTCTCTTCATTGCCCAAACAAGAATTATAATTTCATTAGTCATGTAGATTTAATCATAAATTCAATGTGTAAGTAGATTTCACTAGTATTCTCTTAAGGCATTGAAGACTTTCTTTTAATCTACCATTTCCAACATCATCATTCCATAGCTGTAAACATCACACTTGCTGGTCACAACTCCAAAGTTGCTAGAGAAGATTATGAGTCGTCATTGAAACAGTATGTTTTTTATTAAGCACAATTTGGTTAACCCAAAATCTGAGATCTTTGAAGAAAGTTGAAATGAATTATTTGGGTGTCACACCCCCAATGCAGGTATTCTAGACCTCTTGCTATCCTTATTGCAATCTCATATAATCTTTTGCAAATAAATGGTATTCTTATATTAGATTTCACAGCGTAAATAAATTTCTCTAAAGATCCATGTGGCATGAAATCATATAGTAGAGCCCTCTTTGATCCCTCTAAGCAAAAACCTATTGAGGCAACAATGTTAACATAGGAGATTCTACTAATGCTGGCTACCTCATTCACAAAATTCTTCTCTGCTTCCTTTGGATTCATGTAGGATCTTTACTGCCACCATGATGGCCGGTTTGGAGAGATATCCTTGCACACAGTGTCATATCCACCTTGCCCTAGCTTGTGGCTGAAGGAATTGGTGATTCTCTTTTTCTCAGCATATTTGTACCTTTTGCAAATCAAGATTCATGGGATTTAGGAAATTTTCCTCATTCTTCACATTCATTTCATGAGACTTATTGTGATAGATTTGAAGAACTACACTACGCAATGAAAAAAAAATGATAGGACCTGCAATTGCTGCAAAATAGATTTAAACTTGCGACATAAACTCATAAAGAAACATTTATACTACAATTTTAATACACCGTTTGTGAATTCATCTTTCAACCACACAATGATTATCGTCTTGTTGCATTTAACTTGCATCCGTCTCTAGAAAGATCTAATCGAACACATCTATATCCCTAGAGGAGCAAAAGTGAAAATGGAGCGTCATGGTTTGAACTTGTAGAGGTTAGAATGAGGCCTAGCCATATTAGATTGGTCTATTAATTTGTGTTGGAGTGCTCGATTTGGCATCACCACAACACCCAGTTTTCATCAGGCAAGTTTGTTCTGCTGCTAAGATATTCTCCTCCAAAACAGGCTGATATTCTACAGCGAGCACAGTACGGATTTCGATTTGATAGGAACTTAGATCCTCCAGCAATTGTAGAAGAAGAAGAAGAAGAAGATATGCTTGTTAGAATAGCTCAAGTCAAAAGGATATAGATGGTAAGTGGTATTTTCTGGCGATCCAAACAAGATTTTGTATCCATTTGAGCTAAAGAACATTGAAGTTGGTAGCAGTGAAGAGTTCCTCTCTGTGTGTTTTAGATTTCGTGTTTAAGGAATAGGAGGATGCCGGGTTTGCAGGGGAGATGGATAGTGAGAAAAAACTGCTCGCTCAAAGAATTCGGCTGTGGTTCAACGACTACTGTGGCAGGTGACGTTGTCTGATCGAATTAGAATCTTAATCGATGTGACAAACAGATGATGCGAGCAAAGGAGTTGACCGTCCAATCTTTGGATTTGAAATATTGGGAGGGCAACGAAGGACAATTACCAATCAATTAGTAGGAAGAATCTGCTGGGAACACTCAAGGGGACTTGGAAATTAATTCACTCATTTTGATTTTTTTTTAAAAAAATTGCTGGCTTGCTAGTCAATGGAAATTTAGATCATTCAAAGTTCAAAGTAGTTCGTTCGACCAAAATAAAATTCAAATTAGTCTCTAAATAATTGGGTAGAGACGACTATTGAAATTCTAGAGGAGAAAATTTGACTAAAATTTAGAGTCTAGAAGGTTTGCTGATAGTATTTATTTAGAAAATATTTAAAATAAAATAAAATAAGCTGCAAAGTAAATTTTGCTTGATTATTATTCGGCCTTTCACAATTGCTCGCTAATTAAGAGTAATTCGCCCCAAATCTAATTAAACGTTCAATTGGAAATTGAACCGTGACAAAATCGACCCGGCCGAGTTAATAAAACCAATTTTGAATATTCAGAATTATAGTTTTAACATCTTTGCCAGAAGAGGGGAAAAAAAAAAACCTCGTCGCGAGACAAAAATGCACCACGGTCAAACCAGAAATACGTCACATCTCATCTTCTTCGTCGAATGAACTAGTCAACTCCACCACTCGTCGTTCAATAATACGATTAGCGTTTGGACGTCAACATCGCGATTGCCACACTCTTCGATCCCATCGCTCTCATCTTCAGTCATCTGGTGCGAATTATGATCCAAAGGGCTAACGAAGTCAACCTTCTTCAAAGTCAAATCTACAGGGCATGGCGGCATTCCTGCTCCACACTGTGGAAAGAATCATCGACTGGAGACGGGTCACAGCAGGCACATGCGAAGACTAATCTTCTTCCGCAGTTGCTATCTTCTTGCATGGAGAGCCACCTCCTCGATCCGGATCCTTTCTTCAGTGGCAGGCAGAGCAGCGCTCGCCCCTGCGCCGAGATTTAGGGATTGCTGTCCTCAGCGATGCGTTCTTCTTCTCCAACGTTGTCCAAAATCTTGCTGGGGCTCTTGATCCTCATTTTGGTGGAAGAAAGATCGGCGCTTGGGGCCACTCCTCGGTACGAAGATTGCGCCCCGCAGACATGCGGGAAACACTTGGTCCAGTACCCTTTCTCCCTCAAGGAGCAAAACCACTCCTTCTGCGGCCCTCCTCCCTTTGCCCTATCATGCGACGATTCAACCCTAACGCTTACTTTTTTTAGATTTCCATTTAAAGTCATCAACATCTTCTACGACAACAGATCGATTCAAGTTACATTTGGCGACTACGATCCCTGCATATTACTTCTCACAAATACCGTCATTGATGCCTACCCTTTTGCCCTTAGCGCTTCCAACAGGCAAATCTTGTTTCTCTACAACTGCTTGATTGAAGGAGATGATGATCTTCGAGACTACGAAAACATTACTTGTTCTCGCTTTAATTCTACGGGCTTCTATGGCGGGGAGTACAATCCAGACGACCGCACGAACTTGTCTCATAGAAATTGTAATTCTACTATTATGCCGGTGATGAGCTACTCTAATTTAAGTGCCAGCAGGGACTACCGTCCCTTGTTACGCACCGGGTGGTTGTCGGATTGGATTGCTCCAGATTGTACAGCGTGCAACAACAGTGGCGGCCGATGTGGCTACAACAGTTCGATGGCAAAGTTCATTTGCATTTGCCATGATGGAATCGATTCAAGCAGATGTGGTGGTATGTGACATTCCTGTATAAATCTATGCGTATTTTCTCATAACTACGAGTAAGAACGTTCGGTGGAATGAATTTCCAGTGTTTTTGGACATCCTTAGAGGAGATCAGGTGTAGCAATGATTATTTTTCCTAAAATTTGTTTTTTCAGTGATAGTTAGGCCATATCACTTGGTATCTGTTAGCTATGCCATTGGTGAATTTGATGTCTGAAAATTTGTTTTTAGGAATCTAATATGGGCATGATTTGTTCTTGATGTGCAGGGAAGAATTCAAGGTGGAAATTAGCAGCAGGTAAGGAACATTCTTGCAACCATTTTACCTTTTTATACGACTCTGATTTCTCATTCATCGCTTTGTTATTTAAAAGAATTTTATCCTATCCTACCTCAATAACTTTGAGAAAAAAAAATCAGATGTGTGACTACCTCATGCATCAAAAAATTCAGATTAGTCAATGACTGTAGCTTCCCTAGGACTCAATACTGATCATCCATTTGTGCTATCTGTTGGCTGTGCCATTGGTGTTATCTATCCTCTCCCTTTGGACATCTTAGCTTGGTTCCCTACTTTCACATGAATGACAACACCAAAAACTCTATCTTAATGTTGTTCTCAGTTCCCACCAGTGCCAATTTAAAATTTCAATTGAACTGAAGAACCAAATTGAAATTTTCAGTTTTATTCAACTCAAACTTTTTTGGTTTCAGTGTAGTTTTGGTCTGATTTTATTTCAAATTGCAAAAAAAAAAAAAAAAGGTTTTGGTTCAGTTTTACCGGTAAAACGAACCGTGCCCATCCCTAAATGTGACTGCGAGATCTTTAGTTTATCATCTAGTTTTAGAGTTTGCTCTTTTCTTCTCCCAATGATCTCCTCTCAGACTATTTTACATAAATTTAAAATCATGACTGTGTTAGCAATCATCCAGCCAAATGTTATGCTTGCTTTGATCTCTGCTACACCTCAATCATGAACTTCTCATACAGGTATTGCTGGATCAGCTGGTTTCATTGCTCTAGCATGTGCCGTCATCTTTCTCCTTTACAGCTTCCGAAAAAGCCAAAATAAATCTGCATCCTCCAAGTTTCTCATCAGAAATTATTCCTTGAAGGGCACATCAATGAGTGATCATTTCCAGATCCATGTCTTTTCCTTTGAGGAGCTTTTGGAAGCTACTGATTGCTTTCATCCATCAAGAGAACTCGGCGACGGAGGCTTTGGCACCGTCTATAAAGGTGCAAGGCAAAACTGCATTAGTTTCCATATAAGTTGCAGCATTGATTCAGTATTACTATCTCTTGAACATATTCAGTCAATCTTCTTTCTGCTATTTAGGTGAACTCCGAGATGGTCGAACGGTTGCAGTCAAGCGCCTATATGGGAAAAACTACAAGAGGGTTGAGCTCTTCATAAATGAGGTGAAGATTCTCTCCCATCTTCGTCACCAAAATCTAGTCAGCCTATATGGCTGCACTTCACATCACAGTCATGAGCTCCTCCTTGTCTATGAATTTATACCAAATGGTACCCTTGCGGACCATCTCCATGGGAGCCGTGCTACTGAAAGGATCCTCACATGGTCTATGCGTCTGAACATAGCCATTGAGATAGCTGATGCTCTTGCATACTTACATGCAGTTGACCCTCCAATCATACATCGCGATGTCAAAACTACAAACATTCTACTAGACTGCAGTTTTCATGTTAAAGTTGCAGATTTCGGGCTTTCTCGCCTCGTTCCAACTGATGCTACACATGTTTCTACTGCTCCACAAGGCACACCTGGGTATGTAGACCCAGAGTACCATCGATGTTTCCAACTCACTGATAAGAGTGATGTCTACAGCTTTGGGGTAGTGCTGGTTGAGCTTATATCCTCCAAGCCAGCCATTGATATCGGAAGGGAAAGGAGTGAGATTAATTTAGCTTACATGGCAATCACCAAGATTCAGAACCATGAAATGGTTAAATTGGTTGACCCTGAGCTTTGGTACCAATCTGATGAGTCAACAAGGAGGATGATCACCATGGTTGCAGAACTGGCATTCAAATGCTTGCAACCTGATGGGAACATGAGGCCAACCTTTAAGGAGGTTCTTCAGGTGCTAAAAGCTATCAAGAGTGCAACATGCAAATCAGAGAAGAAAGACATCAATGCTGTTGAGATACAAGATGATGCTTGTTTAGTACCGAACATCGAGGTGTGCTCGCCTGATACTGTTGCTGGCAAGTGGGTGAGTCAGTATACAACACCTAGCAATAGCCTGTAAATGAAATCTTTAACAGAGATGCATCATTTGAAAATATCATCAGTTTAATTGAAGAAATGTACATATCTGTATGATGTGGATCTAATTTATACTTTATGCATTTATCAGACAAAGTCTTTCTCACTGCTCCAAATTGAAGCATCTTCAGTCCATTGAATGAATAAAAATGTTTGCAAATGATAGCTACTCTTTTCCTTCCTTTTCCAAAAAAGAGGGCTCTGTGTGGATGGATCGAATCTGTTGAATACATTGAAATGCATCAGTTATCCCTTTTTCTGAGACTTTGAACCTTGACATAAGTCCTAGTTTGAATTCAAAGTTTGCAAAACTCTTCCTTATCTTGCAGTTGATGGATTGGAGGTGACAGATGTTCTCAATGTTCAGACTTTTCTTCATGAGGTATGTCAATGTTTTACTCAGCCAGAAGTTCTAGAAGGAAGGTGGAGTTCAAAGTTATGTTGCAGTACTCTGCCACCTCTTGACAAAATGTGTTATTTGGTATCCAAAGATCCAAATAATAATAAAAATAAAAATTCCAATAGTGATAAAACATAATGGTCGACTTCTAAATGTACATATTATTTTCAAGATAAATGAAATAATACCTTTATAAATCTCTTTTTTTGTTCAGATTGTTTTGTTCATGAGGTTTAGTTTATATTTTTGATTAATTGGTGTAAAATAGAAAAGGGCATTTTTAAAAATGAGCTAAACTTTTAAGTGTTTTTTGAAACTCGTTTTTAGTAAACTAACAAAAAGTACGAAGGTGCAAAGAAGGGAGCCGGTTCAATTGACGAATCACGAAGCAGGTAGCTTCTGAGTAACGATAAAAATAGAAAGCGTATCTCGCCGCACTCCTATTTCTCGGTTTGACTGCTTCCTCCGCTCTTTTCGCGAGTTAGATTTCCTCCTCGTCATCGGCGAAGTGTAGAATCGAGAAAAGGTTCGATCTTTAGGGTTAGCACATGGCCAGTTGATCTCTCTCTCCCACTCGCACCCTCTCGCTACCGCGTCGCATGTAGTCAGCGATCAGTTCATTTTGATTCGGATCTAGGGATGGGCGAGGGGTCCGACGGCAAGAACGGCCGAGAAATCCTCTGCGACGCGCTTGCCGGAGCTTCCGCAGGTGAGTCCGTCTTACTTGTGCCTGTGATGCGATCAGCCTATTTGTGGAAAAGTTTGTCCTTTTCCTGTTTGATTGGTGTTTGTCTGGATGGTGATGCAGGGGCCGTAGCTGCGACCTTCGTCTGCCCGTTGGACGTGATCAAGACGCGGCTTCAGGTCCATGGCCCGCCGGAGGTGTGCCCCTCCTCTTCCCACCGTACGTTCCTGCTCTGCCCTGTGATACTAGGCATTTTTAGTTATCACTCTGTCGAGAATTGCCATTTTCGTTTTTCGTTGTCTGTTTTTGTTACACATTGGAGTTTGAAGGGTGGACAGATTGTTAGGACTCAGTGTGTGTTGCAAGTAATACATTCTGTGCATTTGGTACATTAGAACGCTAATAGATACTTGGTACTGAAAATTATTGAAAGTTGAACTCAAAATGCTGCTAATTGTTAAGAGATCAAGAACTGACTAGGAGCTTAGTTTCTCTTTTTCTCTCTCTCTGCTAAGTTGCTATTGATGTGGTGAATGACTTGTGCGTGCCCTTATTATTTTATACCATGAGTTGAGTACGGGTTGCAAAAAAGTTCAGAGAAATAAGCAGTTGACTAGTAGTTGTGATCTTTGTTATTCTGCCCCTTTATCTTTGATAAGTTACTACCAATAATAGCTTTTATTTACTAAATATTTGGAATGATCTGTAACTGGATTTACTGTTTTATGCTGTTAAATTGAATGCAGTTTGCAAACAATATATGTAGTACATTGAAGAAATAAAGAAGCGAAAAGTTCACATGAGGATGAAAAGAAAGATACCATCCTCCTCTTGTAATTGGCATTAAGCTTGAGGTTAAACATGAATTGATTTTTTTTAAACTAATATTAAATGGACTGAGTTTGATTTAACTCAAGTGAGCATGCCTTGGATGCATGTTAACTGAATAAAGATAGGGCTTGGCCCTATAGCATGCAAGATAGGGGAGAGGAGTAATGGGGATTGTAGATTTATTGCACTCACAATTAAGAGCGTGAGCGAGAGGTGGCCTTCAGATTGACCAATAGTGATTCTCTCTAGAGGTGACAAACATGCAGCAAGCAATGATGGTGGGAGATCATGATTCTGTGAGATGGGTGATTTAGATCACGATCACTCAATTGCTTGCCTTGCTCTTTGTTCCCTGTCAATATCAATAGGTAGAAACCTAAACATTGCATGAGGAGGATGAAAAGAAAGATACCATCCTCCTCTTGTAATCGGCATTAAGCATGAGGTAAAACATGAATTGATTTTTATTTTATTTTTTAAAAAACTAATACTAAATGGGCTGAGCTTGATTTAACTCAAGTGAGCATGCCTTGGATGCATGTTGACTGAATAAAGATAGGACTTGGCCCCTGTAGCATGCAAGATAGGGGAGAGGAGTGATGTGGTTGTAGATTTATTGCACTCACAATTAAGAGCGAGAGCGAGAGGTGGCCTTCATCAGGTGATTGACCAATAATGATTCTCTCTAGAGGTGACAAACATGCAGCAAGCAATGATGGTGGGAGATCATGATTCCACGAGATGGGTGATTTAGATCACGATCACTCAATTGCTCACCTTTATCCATGCTCCCTGTCAATATCAATAGGTCGAAACGTAAACATAGTCATGTATCACTTGATATAGGTGTTACAACATTGTTTTGTAGACCATAGGCAAGACATTATATTGGCCGTGCTGACTTTTTTGATTTTGCGGTCAAAAGGATCATCTTTGGCTGTGCTGAAAAGAACAAAGCAACATTTTGATCTATGCCAGGTGTCAAATGCTTGCAACATTATAAGGCTCATTACTGAAGTTTTTAAAGTTGTTTGATATTATGTTCTGAATTAGACGGCAAACTATATATCAGCTATGAGAGATTTTGCTCAGAGCTGTAAAGCAAAGACATTGTCTCTACATTTTCATGTTTCTAAGATTACATTATAGTTTTGATCCCAAGAGACATTTCCTTGTTTTGGAATGGATTTTGCAACAGTAACTATCATATTGTTTAAGGTTTTTTTTTTGTCTTTCCCCTTAAAATTGCATATGTAACTGTCATATCTCATTTCTGTTTTGTAGCTTGAGATGGGCATTTAAATTGATTTGCAATTCCATTTACCACAACTAAAAGGAATTTAATTGAATCAAGTAGCTACACTATTAATTTCTTTTGATTAAGTTAGTACATGCATAATGAATGCAACATCACATGTATAAACATCAACAAGACATAGTATAGAGAAGCTTATAATTTAAGAGATGATTTTGTTGGACAAACAATTGAGTAAATGTTTTTTTTAAAGAGCTAGACGATGGAAGGTAAATGGGTTTGATTAAAATATGATTTGGTTGTAAAAGTTAGAACTTTTGTCAATTAATACTGATTCTTTTTTAACTTTCTAGTCATTTGTTTGTTGCATTTCTAAGTTCTAACTTTTCTTTGAATTTATGAAAATTGATAGTCATATAAACACGGTGAGTATTTGACCTGTTTTTTTGAATTTATGCTCATCTGTCATCTTCGTGATGTATTTTCTGTATTAACTTGATTCCCCTAATTCTCTACCTTATTATCTTGATATTATTTATCCCCTATGTTTTACTGTTGATTGCCTATCGACTACCATAATCCTATATGTTCCTTTCTTTGAATTCAGCCATGTAGCTCTAGGTTATCAGAGAAATCCTTTTTTTATTTCATCTCTAGATTTTTACATCCTATTGCAGTCATAGTCTTCTCCTTTCTCAATCTACACGACCACTTGGGGCATTATTGCACCATGGTCTTCAAATTTGGGAGGGAGCAGTATGGCTGAGATGCATGTTGTCTCCTCTCCCTCTTACAGTAGCTCCAAATTTTTACTCTTATCGACTAAATCTTTATATATGTCTTGCCTCATTTACAGTTATGTTCAAGATATGGTGACTGCCACCATCAACCACTTGGTAATCAATATCGTCATCCTCATCCAATCTGTCTCCATTGCATGGGCCAGTGTGTTACCGGTGTTCGATATGTATCAAAGATTATTGAGATAAGACTGTTGTTAGATACCCTCCATCAAATATCATTAAGGAAAAATTGTTATTGGCAATTATTTTCTTAAAAGTATACATGAAGGAAAATGAATGTCTTGTACCTTTCCTCCTATAGGCTGAGAAGGTTATCTTCTGCATCATCATCAATCCAGCTGTCCAAACTCATCTTCGATGGCATTTCCAATTTGAAGGAGAACAACAGGAGATAAACTATTTACTTAAATTTTGTTTGTAATATTCCCAATTCACACTAACTGTACTTGGTTTACCCAAGTTAATAGGTAGTTGGATATCCAATACAAGATAATTTAATTACAAACTAGCTCCATCTTTGATTGGCTTTAAGAAGTATTTATACAGCTTTTTGTTAATGTTCTAAATCATTTTAACATGCTATTTCTGAATTGGTTTATTCAGTGGTTCATTGGGAGCCCATGCTTTGCTTTTGTCATAATTCAGATTACTGATATTTATTTATTTTTAATTAAATAGGCAATGTCATTATTTCAAGCCTAAAACAAATCATAAAAATTGAAGGCGTGAGTGGTCTATATCGTGGTCTTACACCAACAATCACTGCACTACTTCCAAACTGGGCTGTAAGAATCATTTTTTATTTTCTATTTATGTTCACTCATATTACTTCATCTCTTTTAGTTTCTTTGAATGCAAGTAGTATTATTTGAAATTCTGGATGTCTTAACTTTTTGAACTTTTGAAGACCATATTAACTAAATTCTACATAGAAGTTACACAGAAATCTGCTTATTGTCAGCTTGGTGTTTTTTCCTCAAGATCCATAAGCATATATTTGTTAAGCTGATGAAGGACACCACATTTTCATGATGAGTCATGTACAATTCATGATTTCACATAATGGATGTTCAGTTTGTTTTGATTTGAAAATGGATTCGACATTGTTGGGTCTTCAAGCCCATTGTTAGTCAATAAAGGCATGCAAGCTCATTTGAAGTTTGTTATCTTCAAAATGCTGTCCAGATCTATTCTGAATTATATTTTAAACTGCAGGAATCCTGTAGTTATAGACATCAAAAGGTTTCATATTCCTCAGTTAACACACAGAAAGATTTACACTCTGTGGATGAATGGTCACCTGAAGCACCATTCGACTCTGGTTTATTTTTTATCCATAACAATATTCAAACTACAAAAACTAATGTAAACAGTAAAGTTTTCTGGATAATTTACAGGATTAAAATTGATATTGATTAGAGGATCATATCAGTTGGATTGAATTGAATCTGAATCAGTCTAACAAGATGTAAATCAACAAAGAATGTTAAAACCATTAAAAACAGTAACTGAGACAAAGAAAACCCACTGAGTTAATTACTTTTGATTAAGTATAAGCATTGTATGACAGAGAACAAGGGTGGTGAGAGTTTGTAGAATTTATGTTACTCAGATTGAAGCACAAATATCTGACACAATTTTTTTTAAAAAAATTCAACAGAGATATCGAGTATATTTAGGAGTTTTGGTGTCTCAATATCAATTTTTGACATAGATATAGAGGGTTTAGATGAATAGTATTAGAGCTTAAAACAAATTACAATGAGTCAATGACCTCTCGTATAACTACAAGTCAGGAATAAAAAAGTTTTGGTTGAAAAGATCATGTATTAGACCTCTAGTAGTTGGCATCTCATGTCTTGTTATTCATTAATCTTAAGTTTATCTTTCAATTGTACTTTCTATGTTTAATATGGTGTAGATTATCAAGAGCAGAATTTTATTTTCCTTAAAAAAAAAAAGACAGCCTAATGCATGAAGCTCCCATCGATGTGAAGTCCCGGGGAAGAATCTATTGTACGCAATCTTTTTCTGTTTTGCAAGAGGTTGTTTCCGAGACTCGAACCTGTGACCTCTAAGTCACACACATATATGAAATTTCAAAGAAAGGAAATTGTAATTTTGAGGTAATAAAAAATGTATATAATGAAATTTTATAATAGATTAGATATAATGTGATACAATAAACAAGAATTCCACAAGAAGTGATGATTTGTAATGATTATGTATCACTAGCATTAGGAAAGATTAAAGACTAAAAGGCTTCTAGCCTTCAGAGCTTGCGTATGCTTTGAATGTGTCTGAACATACAAGAGTGCAACCGTCGCCTCGATAAACAGTTGCTCCATTGCAACTTAGGAAACTATGGTGTGAATCAGTGGAAGAACCTCTCTGATTGTAAATTTATACTTAAGGCTACTTGCTTGACCTGCACCATAAAATGTTATTGTGGAAAAAAGACATCAGAAAATATTGAAGTTGCAACCTACATCTGGGACTGTTATGCAATCTTGTCTTCAAAAAAGAGATATGGGGAATCATCTAAGTTTGATATGTTCAAAAGCTCCGTAAGGAGTCCCTGACTAAAAACTTGAATAATCAATAGCAAACATTCTTGGTCTTATTGCTGCTCTTACAGTCATGGTTGGAAGAGATCCACACTATCAATGCCCAAAAGTAGTGATTTTATATTGTACTTAATGGCGGGACCTGATTTCTCTTCATCGAACCACCAACCAGGACTGGCTCAATTTGCATGACTATATTATTTCCCTCATGACAATTTAATCTTAAAACGACACCCTTTTTTATATATATTCTACAGATTCATGTCTGATGCTATAGTTATTTAAATATCCTACTTCAAATACCTATTTGGTTAATAAACAATAACACTATGTGCAGGTGTATTTCTCTGTTTATAATCAGCTGAAAAGCCTACTTCATTCACATGGTCGGTCTTCTTTTTTCCCTGAATTTCCTTTTGAACTTTTCTTTATTTTTCATCATAATGTGTGATGGAGAATATATGCTGCTTCATTTCATGTAAAGTTTATGAGTTACAAAAACATGTTTAGTGAATTAAGTAATTTGGCAAGTTTCTGAACCTAAATTTTCTCATCTACATGTGCATAAGCAGTGGATGAAAATAACGAGCTTTCGGTTGGTGCAAATATACTTGCTGCTGCAGGTGCAGGAGCTGCAACAGCTATTACCACCAATCCATTATGGGTTGTTAAAACTAGACTTCAAGTATGTAGTTTTTGCCATTCTGTCACCCTTGTTATTTTGATATATTTTTAAAGACTGTCTATTAATAAGAAACTTCTAATATTTATTTTGCATCTTGAACTCAAGTTATCACGATGTGGTGACAGTTTATATAGCCCTACTAGTTACCAGCGACAAGTGTCAGGCAGGCCTCAATTAATTGAACTGCTTTTGGCCCAGCGAAACTTTGAATATCTTGGACACTCGTGAACAAACTTGGTATTCAGTTTGATAAAGCTTGTTTATGTTCATCCAATAGTAAAAGAGTATATATAAAACAAACAAGTTTAGACACTAGTGAGCTCGGTTTGTTAGCATTCATAACAATTCATAAATAAACTTATTTATTAAGTTATGAAAATTTCAATTATAAATTTATTTCTTAGGTTTTTATTCAAATGTATAAAAATATAGTAATTTATAAAATTTTATAATCTTAAATTATTCATAATATGTTAAAAATTAGGAAATAATATAAGTTCCATATAATAGAGAGACCTTTAACTTAATAATAATGAGGACAACGTTTTTAGTTGAGCTTGATAAAATGCTCGAGCTCAGCTCAAGCTCGATAACATTTTTAATAAACAAAATTGAACAAACTTGATAAAAAAATAAACAAGCTCAACACAGTTAAAGTTGACTCAGCTTGGCTCGTTCAGACCCCTACTTGAAAGGGGCTTTTATACGAGTGAAAGGCATGCAAATGATGAAGGAATAATTGAAATTGACATGTATATCTGTGGATGTTACTGGGGACTTCTACCATCTTTTGTGAAAAGTATGTTCGATCAGTTTCTATTCAGAAAATTTCAATAGCCAGAAACTTGCTAGGTTGTTATAGCATCATGTGATAATTGTAAACAAATTTATCTCAGTCGGTGATGTCTGGAGCTCAACCAGTCTTGAGCAATTTTCTTTATGTTTAGACTATTATCAGCAGCATGGTTGACACTGTTGTCTATGCCCCAGTTTGATTTTTGAACTCGATCATATTCATACACACAGTATAAACCAATATCTTCATACATCCTAAGGATGGGTTTTCATTTTTTCAAACAGTCTAAACCATTTGTGCTCATAGATGCTGAACCTAAAAATGTAGAGAAGGTGTTGGTTTCTCTTTCCATTGGTAATATTTTTATCTTGGTTTTCAATAGGGCAGTTCATTTACCAAAGTTCCCTCTGTAGTACTCAAAATATCATAAGAAAATATCAGTCCTGTCATACCAGGTCCTTGAATCTGTAGTTTGGCAGTGTGGGCCTGTGGGGTTGCCTATCTTTGCATACAACTATGTCAGACCAACTATGTTTGTGTTATTCATTTTCCTGTTCCTTCCATTTTACTTGAATTAAGCTTATGTTCTTTTGGATCTACCATGGACTTGGATTTCTCTTGCAACAAATCTTAGTAAATGCTTCACAGAATCAACATAGAACTCAGGGAAGAAATTTTATAGTTTGAAATCCTATTGAAATGAAAATGAGAAAGTATGTCTTTACAATAAGGTTATAATTTGGAATGTTCTTGTCCTGCATCTCATTTTCATTAATTTTAGAAAGTTATTGCAGGGTACAAATGATTGGTGTGAAATTGTGTAAGTTGAATTGAGTGATATTGGTAAATCCATATCGTAATGATTACAAGTGTCATATCAGATATATTTTTGTGATGCATCTTTGAGTTATTAGGGTTGTGTAGCTTTGAAAACAAACAATTTCTAATTCTGTTATTAGAATGAACCAACATGTTTTCTTATGCTTTCTTTGGCTAAATTAGGAGAATAGCATTAAAGTACTCAAACTGTGCTGACTCAAACAAGAGGATTTTATTGGGTTAAACTTTACAAAGTGAGTAGCATTCAGTGGAAATGATATATTGGTGGAATAGATCATTTGCTGTTCGTTGTGAATCCTTTTGTTCTTTCTTAAATGCCACTTATTACACATTAAGTTGAAACAAATACCAACAGGATAGAATAGATAATGGATGCTTGTTGACAGCCTTCTCTTTTCACTCTTTTTTCCATTGTACTTTGCTCAAGATAATTTGCCCCTTTATCTGTTCACTTCATTTCTATAGTTGCAATGGACCGCTAACCTCGGTGGTGATACCTCTGCCATGTTTCAATTTTGATTAGACTCAAGGAATGAGGAATGATGTAGAGCCATATAAAAGTATGTTATCTGCTTTAAGAAGAATTATGGTTGAAGAGGGAAGGAGAGGTCTATACAGGTTAGAACTATTGTTTTTTGATAATAGAAGATTTAAATTTCCTTCTGTTCGAGCTTGTAGTAATAGTATCTTTTCTTTTTGTGTTCATTTGGGATATAGTGGCCTTCTTCCTTCTTTAGTGGGGGTTAGCCACGTCGCTATTCAGTTTCCATCATATGAAAAGATCAAGTCTTACTTGGCACGAAAAGGTATGATAGCTCCATAGTGCTGCTACCGCTCGATAAATTTTCTCCACATATAGCTGATTATTAACTGCAATGCAGAAAACACTTCAGTGGATAGGCTTAGTCCTAAAGATGTTGCTATTTCATCTTCCTTATCTAAAGTAATTGCATCGACATTGACATATCCACATGAGGTATACTGCCTGTCTACCTTGAATGTTTATTGTCTCCGATCTTACTCTAATTCATGGGTTATTCCTGGTACATTTTACCTTTAAATTCCTCATTAAACTCGTACACATGTTATCGCACATTTGTGGTTACCAACTTGTGAGCTCTGAGTTCTAGTTTGAACTTCAAATCTTTGGTGGAGTTCATAGATTATCTGAGAGTTAGATCAGAAAACTAATTATTGTTATTAAAAAAAAGTGAAATTCTTTATCTATCGTGTGCTGCAAAACTCAGTTTTGTGATTCTCTCAGGTCATACGAGCCAGGCTACAAGAACAAGGCCATGCCCGCAACAATAGCAACAAATACGCAGGCGTGATCGATTGCGTTAGGAAGGTATTCCATCAAGATGGCATCCCTGGTTTTTATCGCGGCTATGCCACAAACTTGCTGAGAACTACTCCTAGTGCTGTTATTACATTCACAAGTTATGAGATGATTCATCGGTTTTTCCTCCAAGCAATCCCTGCCTGAGCAGAAGCATATAGAAAGCCGGAAGGAATACCGTCCATTTGACAGATTGGTTGAATAAGGTAACAAGAACCGTCCGGAGAAGACAACTGCAATCATCAATTCATTCCAAGTTTTGAACAGAGATCTAACTGCAGACAGGACTGCGCCATCGAGAATGACACTACAATAATCTCCAAAATAATTCGAGGTGGTGTGGCAACAGATTCTGTGCCTGAAACAGATGAATTTTGTCTTGATTTTGTTTTTTCCATGGAGCAGAGAGGCATCCGGAGCTTGAAAGCATGTTTTCAGCCTCTCTTATTGATTACCGGAACAATTTGTATATCATTCGTATCTTTGCACTCGCGCAAAGAATGTTTAGGGTTAGTTCATGTCTTTAAACAAAAGATTGGTTCTTCTTATCAAAATTTAGTCTTTAAACAAACTATTATATGAAATTGTGAAGTTCATTGGCGAAGTCGAGATAATGTTCTCTTTCGTCGTGATCAATTGTAATTTTTCAATTTACTTCCTTATAAATAGTCGTGAAGTCGATCGTGTGGGATTGTTGGAGTGACGGATTTTATCTTTTATTGAAATGAAGTTTATGTAATAATGGAGGATCGGCAATTAAGATTCCAATATCAAACACAGATTAATTGTGTTTCATGATATAGTTGTGTCTCTTGCTATCATTTGACAAAGAGAAGATCAAAATCAAATATGGTTTGGCCATGTTGATTTATACGATTGTGTTCAATCAATTGCACATCTAGTTGTTAATATAGTTTGGTTGTGTTCTTTAACACACACGATCGTGTTTCATCAACTGTCGGAATCCAGTAGTTAACACGATCTAGTCGTGTTTACCAACACGATTGTGACACGATGGTGATATCCCAATCCTAGAAGACTGGTCGTGTTTATCAACACGGTTGTGACACGATGATGATGTCCCAATCCTAGAAGACTTTATGATATAGGGGGTCTGATATTTGAGAGATCATAATTTTTTATTTTGATTAAACTATGATAGTTTTAAGATATCAAATCGAAACTCGTTCAAATATCTATTTTCGTTACAAGATATAATTCATAATGACCTAGTTTTAAATCAAAATAGCATTATTAAAAGTCTTTTCAAATGTTCTTTTTACAGATTCCAAACAATTATATTTGAATTATTTTTATTTTTTATATCATTAAGATTTTAAAATTATTTAAATAATTATTTAATTATTATTAGGATATTCTTTTGTATTTTAAATTAATTTTATTCAATTAAATCTAAAAACAAACTTCTTTTTAAATGATTTTTGATGTCCTTTTTAAATTTTGGTTGTGAAAGTAAATAAAATAATTATTATTCGGTTCGGCTTCAGAAATTTATTTGTGTCATTTCTTGTTATGAAATTAAAGTTTTTTTTTTCTAAAGAAAATATGCCGTGATATTTCAAACATTTATTAAAACTGATGATCACAAGGAAAATTATTTTAAAAATTCAAACATAATTTAGAAAAAAAAACTCAAAATGATTTTCTAATGTCGAAAATTGCTTAAAGAGATATTTTTCTTTCCGGAATGTTTTCAATGAAAACACATTCACTAAAACATAGTCTTATCAAAATAACGATGTCTTTTCGATGGAGTGTTCTTCTGCCCCGAATCTTAAAGCTCCATCATTCATCAGGATTTTGACACGCGTCTTGTCGCTCCTCAAATCCTTTTGTTATAATATCCTCCGATCAGCCGCCTCCCTCTCTCCTCTACTTCGACTCTTCGTCTCCGGTAGGGTTGCTCACGTAGAGGCCGAGTGGCGCAGAGACATGTTCGCG
>JBBMKF010000084.1:2490663-2514578 GCA_037834155.1 Curcuma caesia | reverse complement strand
AGGGACGCCTCTCTGCTCCTCTCTGACAGCGAGCAAGCTTGCGTCAATGATCCGTGGAATGCAAGTTGCGAGTCTAACACGGAGTTGCAGGCGATCCCACACCCGAACAACCAGAAACAAGATGAACACCCTTTACTCTGCACCTTGACATCCATTGGTGCAAAGGACGGAGTCCACTAGGGACCCAGGTCGTTTATCCAATGAAGAGGGGATGGGAAGGAGTTGATTTAGACCTCTCAACCGTATTCTTTCGTTAATCATTTCGCAATTAGTAGTAGTAATCGGCTACCGACACTTTTTTACTGTCATTCCAACCAATCATCATTGTCGGTGTGCGCACCTTCCTTCCCCCTCTGATCTGTGGGGTGATATCTTGAATTCAGGGTGTTTTAATGCATTTTTAATGATGATTAAAGAAAAAAGAGAGAAAAAAAAAATGAAAAGGACGTTTTTCCCCATTTGATCATATTGGAGCTCCGAAAATATGATTAAGTTAATTATTATAGGATAAATATTATTATAATAGATAAAAATTAAATTTGGATGAAATTAAAAAAAATATCATTCCTACCTTGATCGACTATAGCATTTCAATTTACCTCTTCACATATTATCGTGGGAGCAACTGTGTAGCAGATTCCATATTTTGCTACAACTATTTAATCATATTGGATTATATTGTTTGCATATCGATTTCATCCCTAAACCCTAAATTGATTAGGCTTGGATGGGCAGAAAAAAATGCATATTTTTTACATCTTAAAAAACAAATTAACCTTCGAATCCTTCTGCTTTGAAATTCCTCCCTTTTCTGACTTCACTGATCAACTCCATTGAATCACTTACCTACCGCCTCTTCAAATTCCTCTCTATCATAGTATTCTTCCCAATTCATTTGCATTGTGATTTCATGTATATGTTAATTTTATCTTATTTATCTTTTAAATTTCTTCCTTGTGTTATTATTTAAGGTTTAAACTTTACTATCAATTCAGTTCTATTTCAAATGTCTGAACATCTTGAATTTTATCATCTCTCGAGTTTTAGGATTTGTCTAAAGTTACGAGACGTACCAAAAAAAATCTTATTCCTTGCCGTTCATCTACATCATGCTTCTGTGTATATGTTAAACTTCTCTTATTATCTTTTAAGTTTCTTCTCCTTATTATTATTTAGGATTTATACATTAAACTTGCCAGACGTTCATTTTGCCAATAACTACTAGAAGAATTAGAAATGCGACCAAGAAAGATTTCAGAATTATAAGCTTCTTCCAAATTACATCAAGGTTGCCAATTTACTTCTATCAATTGGATTTTTTTTTTTTTGGTTTTTGTTTTTGATATTAGGTAGACGGTCAATTTCTTTTCCTGTTCTTGGGTTTTCCTTTTTTTCCCCCTCTTTGCTAAGTGAATTTTATATTCTTAATGAAAAATATAAAATATATATATATATACACACAATACATTATGAAACATATAAATGCATCAAGTAAAAGTGTTAAAATGGACCGACAAATTCAGCTGGGCACAAGTAAAAGTCAAACGACCCATTTATGTAGTAGGTTAAGTCAAACTTTATATGAATTGTGTGAAAGATCATATCAAGCACGGATCATAATGCGTCTCGAAATGACCTTGAGTTTAGTTGGCTCGTACTTGAGTCAACCTTGATCGAAGTATACTATTTTTAAATAAATAATATAAAAATATATAAAAGATAAAAAAAATAAGAAAAAGTAGCAAAATAAAAAGGGGGAAAATAAAGATACATAAAAAAATTAAAAATAGTTTTTCATTTCTTAATTTTATATTATTTTTCTTATTTTGTTTATAAATTTTATTTTTAAAAAATATATGTTTTTAAATTTGAGTCAGCAATGTCAGGTTCCGATCGACCTAGGATAGATTAAGTCACCCTTGAGCAATCCAAACAGTAAACCAAACCAAACTAATCAATCAACTATCTAACTAATTAATTAATAATTTTTAAATAAAAAATAGTCAAAAGTGCACATCGTTTTGATTTATTTATTATCAAAATAACATCTCATTTGATATCAATATCTTTTTTTTATTTTTAAAAATATCCTTATTTTTGAATATTATTGTAATAATTATAAAATTATAATTACTATAACATTGACCCTTCAACTTCAATCAATATTAATAATAATATAGTATAATAATTATAATTTATAATTGTTATAATAGGTATAATATGAATTTTTTTTATTTATGATTAAGTTAGTATTATATTATATTAGTTATCATCCCATAATTACTATAATATAATAAAACATAAAAATAAAATAAATTGAGACAGATAGAATGTTATATTAATAATAAATAAAAAAGATACTTTTTTAAACTTTTATCGTAGAAAAAGATACCTTTTGATTTTTATCCAAAAATTAATGACCTTCAAACGCTTTTTTGTAAGCTTTACACATGCACTACGTATAAATCACATAATCACACACACACACACAAATTGCGTCGAAAAGTAAAGTTAATATTCAATGTTGCATTAGGAAAAAAAGTAATATAGATATTTAATTTTGCAAATCAATTAATTTTGGACGTCATGGATTCTATTCAATAGAAATTTTTCTTGAGTGATTTGAAGATCATAGATTGATAAGGTGTTCTAGGTAGAAATGGAGTTGTATGAGAGTATGTTCTATCATTCATAGTCATTCATAGATTTATGAGGGGGATAAAATGTTATTTATTAACGGTTTTTTCCATCCCAAAATAATAAAAACGGTGATAATAAAGATATTTCTTACCGATATTATCACTCTCCATTACCCGCTCAAAGGAGGTGTCCTACACGTCCATATCCAACCGATACCAGCAACTGCTTCACAATAACAAGAGTGATAATATCAGCTTCTTGTCGGTGTTTAAAATTAATCGCCAGATTAATCAGCCATCGCGTGGCCTTCCGTTGCTCGAAACACTTTTGCTTCGGCGTTTTCGCGGCGGCAAATGCCAGCTAGCCGACCACGCTGCCTCGCCCACCTACCGGACTCGCTTCCTCCCATCCTCAGCAGTTTCATGAATCGATTCGAGCCCTCCATCTTCAGCGATGGCGGCCTCGACACCGGCGGCGGCCCGAACTCTGGTCGACGCTGACCTGAAAATCCGCATCCCGGGATTCCAAGGGCTTCGACCTTCCGGATTGGTTCCTTTCGGAAGATCAGTCGGGCCTTTTCTGATCGGACGCTCGGCGAGGTCTTCCTCCGTCATCGGCGCGGTTTCCACGGTGAGATCGGTTTGTTGTTACTTAGAAGTTGATATCTCGTTGTTAGATAATTTTATTTTTCGGATCGGGATGGGGAAAGGAAAGCGCCCTATATGTATAGCTTGAATGTTTAGGGCGCCTGTTATATTGCCTTGCTAGTTGCGATGGAATATTTGATGAGATGATGATAATCGTGCTCACAGGATGTAAAATTTGGGTTAGAAGGATACCACATTCTGGGGGAAGAACTCCTTGTGCGGAGTTTCTACCTGGGGATGACTCAGGTAAGCATACTAGTTCATAGTGGTGCTAGGAAAAACTCTATTGGTCGTACCAATTGACTGCTTTCGTAATTTGGAATGTACAAATAAGTGCTACTGACTTTGAACAATCAATCCCAAATTGTTGATGGTCAACATGAAGGAGTTGTTATCGTTGATTGTGAGTTGGCATAGTTGTAGTATTTGTAGTACATTTGTGGAGTCAATGTGCCTATTGAAGTTGATGTTCCAAATGCAATCTTCCCTACAATATTACAAATTGTCACAAATGCTCATCTACTGGAAATAAATTGTTCCCAGTATTCATTCACCAACATCTCCCAAATGAAAAGGAGAAGAACCTGAGCCTTCCACGGCGCAAGTCAGTCATAAATAAGTTATTTAGCCAGTCTTCATTCTTCGGCTTGCTGCTAGTGAAGAGGATGCCCAGTATTTTGTGGGCCTTTGTTCATGCGCAACCAAGCAAGCATGCAAGTTATCATTCGTTAGAGGTTTCTTTAGTTTGCTAATTTGTGAATCTTTGTCTCTGCGTAGACGTTGTGTGTTAGTTGCGTATGGAATTGCCATGATACCTCTAGGGATGGTTTGCATTCCTACTCCCTGGAACAATCTGAGTTTGACAACGTCGGACTTAATATAGAGTATCTGCAACAATTAGGTGCAGTTAGGCGATAATAAATACCCTTGCTCCACATTTACAGGAATTTGATTTCGAGGCCACTACTCACTGGAGCCAGATTTGTCAGACTAGAGGATTGCAAAGCCAAATCTGACAGCTTTTATGCTTTTAAGAAATGATGTTTTGTTGGTTTTGGTGTTGATAAGAACTTGTTTGTGAGTTCAAATTCCTCTTGTCAAATGTGAGTTTTGACATTGTTAGGAAAGTGAGCTTGATGGTTAATACTCTGATTTAAATTATTAAATTAGTCATGTTGACTTTGTAATTTATTCTGGAAATACAGCTAATTATTTTAGCTCAAGAGCACGTGGGAGAAGGTGAAAACCATCCTGATAAGAAATGCTTGACCTGCAATATATTGTCAAGTAGAAGTATGGATGCAAAAAAGTAAAATGTAACCTGCAGACATGATAAAGAGAATTGATTTTTCAGATACTTTCTAATAAAGAAAGCTTTTCCTCTTTCTTTGACTCGTGAGCATATGCATTCTTCTCAACACCAAGTAGTACATATGCATACTAGATGACATGTCTGTTAACTGACATTTGAGAGTACGTTGTTTGCTTTTGTTGGGCTAATCCTGATTATTCTCGTGATATTTTATTTTCTAGCCTATAAAGCCAGACGGTAATGAAGTTAAGCGGAGCAAGGTTGAATTGTTTAAGGAGCAAAGCAACTTCAGTTTCATGGGAGTTATCAACAAACAAATAGAGATGAAGGTGGTGCAAAGTCTTACCAGTTTATGCTCCGTACTAAGAATCCTTGTGGGAAAGACCCTAACAAGCTTTACTTGGTTATGGATGACCTAGCTGATGAGTTTGGTATTGGCACCCTCCGCTTAACCACTAGACAGACGTTTTAGTTGCATGGCATACTGAAGAAAAACCTACAGACTGTGATGGCATAATCAAGAACATGGTGGTCGGGGGGCCGATCGTGTGGGGCCGCTAGGTTGGCGGATTCAAACCTTTTGCAGCATAATCAAGAACATGGGATCAACTCTTGATGCATGTGGTGATCTGAACAGAGATGTATTAGCCCCTGCAGCACCATATGCCAAAAACGAGTATGTATTTGCACAGGAGACGGCAGGAAATATTGCTACGCTATCGACCCCTCAATCTGGAGCATATTATGATTTCTGGGTGAATGGAGAAAAGTTTTTGTCAGCGGAGCCTCCTGAACTAGTGAAAGTTCGTAAAGATAATTCTCACGGGACCAACTTAGTTGATTCACCCGAGCCTATTTATCATTTATGGCACCCAATTCTTGCCTCGAAAGTTTGAGATTGCTGTGACTGTACCAACAGACAACTCAGTGGATATCCTCACTTATGACATTGGTGTCGTACTAGTTCCTGCTGATGATGGAGAACCTCAAGGCTTTAACATCTATGTAAGATATACTTGAATCACTGTTTTACAATTGGAAAACAAAACGGCAACGCGGTGGATCATTTGGCAACTTTACAATTCGGACAGTAAAGTCCGATTGATGATCTTTCACTGTGGAACAGAAGTCTTTTTTACAAACATTGCTACTCAGATCAGTTCTTCTCCCTTTGAATTAGGGCTTTGAGAAATTGAAAGAGCTGGTAGGGAAGTGGGAAGGCCCTGTGGAGCCAGTATCAAGGTTCAACCTAAAACTCTTTGCAGACCAGCAGACATTT
The DNA here is from genome assembly GCA_037834155.1 of Curcuma caesia. Taxonomy (NCBI): domain Eukaryota; kingdom Viridiplantae; phylum Streptophyta; class Magnoliopsida; order Zingiberales; family Zingiberaceae; genus Curcuma; species Curcuma caesia. Next base: position 2,508,700 of record JBBMKF010000084.1, on the reverse strand, counting down.
GAGGCCGTGGCAGAGCTGGCAAAGCGGCAGAACAAATCTGCTCACCAGCTTGCCATGGAGGTCATCCGCGACTATGTTGCTTCCCAAGGTAAAAGATCAAAAGGTGAATGAGCATCACCTAAGAATCTTCAAATGGCTTTGTGATTTCTGGTAACCTTTTAGAGGCAATGTGATAACCTCTTCTCTTTGTTCACGTTAAAGAGGAAGCTCACGCTTCAAATCAATTATTTTTCATCCAATTTTAAGAATATTTCTTGTGAAGTTGCATACTCTAGACTTTTGTAGTGAATCAAATATAAGCTTCCCGAGTTTTCAATTTGAGGCTCGTCGGACATGAGTATCTAAGTGCTTTAATCGAGCTTGGTATCTAAACGGCAGCTGTTTACAATATTACCTTCTATTTCAATAAAAGATGGAATCTATCATCCCAACGGTCTTACACGGTCAGTCTCATGACCATCTATGAGGAGATAAATCGAGAAGCTACAGCTTAGCTACTACGGGGAAGGACATTACTTTGATTTTATCGAGATTCGATTTTTGTTCACTTTAACAAGTCTGTCCTTTAGTAACCAATTTAATCATGCTCCGGAGGTACAATATTGCTTTCTATTGTTCATAAGTTGTTTGTTTATGAATTCATCAACTTCCTTATCAAACGATGATTGTGTTTTTCTCCAACTATTTCATGAATCTTATACCTCTATGCTCGATTAAATCATTAGTAATATTACAATTAATTAAATTATTTTTTTCAGTTTATAGTATCCAATTTTTCTATCTCACTTATAGAATTAATCTGCCAGGAAAGCCATCACCAGGGGCAATGAATAAGAAATCATACTGTCCACTTATCAAAAATAAGATTGGAACCAAAAATTAGTTTTCACCAAATGCTTAAAACTGACCACTGAACAACTCTCTTTTTTCTTAATAACAGAATCTCTATCGACTACAAAAAAAGTGACAGAGCTCGAACCTATTCAAAAGCTTATAAGTATTGTGAATCCTATCAAACTTTCATTCCTATTCACTTCCCTGTCCTACCTTTGAATTGAGCAATTTATCCAGTATTGCTTCTACTATGACTCTTTTCTTCTTTTTTCTCTGTATGATCCAAAATAATGCAGATCAGATGCCAAAGCTAAAAAACCAATTCTCCATTGCTAATCTTGCACTAAAAGATTGTTTACTTGGTGTAAGACAATACGGTGACCATTTATCAACTGTTACATGAACACACATGCTCTAAGGAACTGCATACCATTGGCTGCCTATGATAAGCAACTACAAATGTTGGCAACTAAAAAAATCTACATTTAGTTAATTTGAACCGGTTTAAGCCAAAAGTAAAATTGACTTAACATTAATAGTAAAGTACTCAGAAGAATAACTAAAAAGATCAAAGTTCAAATCCCACTCAGAATAAATATTTTGAAGGTCGATTTCTGAGTGTGCATAAACTATGCTTCGGATTTATCCGAGCAATGCATCTACCTATTATAAAAAAAAAAAATGACTTAACATTTATTCTGTCAATGAAAAACAGATATTATTTACATGCACAATTACTAGCACTGTTGATTAATATTGCCCTCCTGTCCTTTTATATATGGAATATGTGGAAATGCAATTTGAATGTGTTGACTAAATAAAATGCATATATGTTAGTTATTTTTATCAATAATGCTTTTTTAAAATAGGTTTAATGTTAAGCACATATGACTCACATAACACGTGTTATTAGAAATTACAAAATTAATATGCTAAAAGTTACCTTTTCGCAGCTTGATCTGCCTTTTCTTCATTAGAATTCAATTATCCAAGTCTTCCTCAGCAGAAGTTAGTAAATGTATCCTGGATTCAGTTTGATTATACTCATCTCTGTAGCAATCATTTACTCCCCCGATTTTCCACCAAAATCCTATAGAGAAGTCAAATGATGCGATATTGTTCTAGCAAAAGGAGAATCTCTGGGTAAGAAACCCCTACATTGGCCACAGTATGCAACACTGGTCCAGTGAGCAAAAGAAATTCTGCAGCAAACCCTGCAAATTCAGATTTGTTATATAGCAAACCGTAGTTTGTTGCTACCAAAAATCACCGCATGAACATCTACCATCCTCAAAATGATGGAACCTGATAGAGTCACGTAAAGTTATTTTTCTCTCAACAATCTTAGAAATGTAGCAAAAAGCTGAGTGACAATCACCACAAACTCTAAGGTTCTTCATGATCCGTATTGGGATTGTCGAAGAGTGAGAGAGGACAAATGCAACTGCAAGCTTCTCGCTGTGATAACTTAATAGCTCTTCTTTGGTCTCCAACTCTATATCATACAAAGAGAAATCTACTTGAGGAACATAACCTATTTCTCTTATCTTCTGAATCAGAAAATGTAGCTTGGCATAAATCTTTTCAGTGTTTGGATGTGATTTATCTCCTGAAACGAAAACATGAAGTCCATCCTGTAATGTGACCCAACTACACCCTGCTTCTTTCTTTACTGGTAGTGCCTGCATAACTTTTCGAATTCTTGCTGCATCTTCCCACCTCCCTTTTGAAGATAACATGTTAGAAATGAGGACATAATTAACTGGATTTTCAGGTTCCACTTGCAAAAGCATTTTGGATGCTTGTTTCGCTATCTCTCTCTTAGCACCATCTTTTGACCTGTGACAAGCAACTAACACAGTCCTCCATATCATATCATTTGGCCGCAAAGGCATTCTATTAATGAAGTCCTCCATTTCATCTAACTTGCCTGTTCGGCCTAAGAGATCTATGACACACGAGTAGTGCTCAATTTGAGGAACCAAACCGTGATTCTTCATCGATTCAAAATGCTCCAAGCCTTCTTCCACCAATCCTGCATGACTGCATGCAGACAAAACACCAACATAGGTAACAAGATCTGGACACTGACCTGAACTTTGCATTTTGTTAAAGAGCTTCAGAGCCTCATCTCCATTCCCATGCCTAGCATAACCAGAAATCATAGAGTTCCATGAAAATTCATTTCTCAAATTCATGGATTCAAAAATTTGTGAAGCGTAATGAACTCTTCCGCACTTAGCATACATATCAACCAGTGCACTCCCTACTACTACATCAATTTCCAAATAAGTTCTTATTCCAAAAGCATGTATTTCCATTCCATGATCTAGTACTGCTAAAGAAGCACAAGCACTTAGAACAGTGGCAAAAGTAAAAGAGTCCATCTTTGGTCCCTTGCAGATCATAGAATATACTAGATCCATGGTCTTCTGCATTAGTCCGTTTTGGATATATCCTGAGATCATTGAATTCCATGAGACACCATTCCTCCTATCAGCCATTTTGTAGAAGAGTCGCTCACAAGAATCCATATCCCCAGACTTTGAATAGCTTGATAGGAGAGCATTCTCAACCACAATGTCTTCAGACATTCGATGTTTCAGTACTAGATTATGAACTTGTCTGCTCATCTCAAGATCTGATATTGCAGAGACAGCAGCAAAGACATTTATGATTGTCACATTGTTGGGGTACCAACCTCTTCGCATCATATCTAAGAAAATCCTCACTGAATCCAAAAGGAATGCTCCATTGCTTGCCAATGCTCCAATTATACTGTTCCATGAGATCAGATCATACTTAGTCATGTAGCTGAAAACTCTCCAACAATCAGATATTTTATCACATTCTCCATACATTGTCAGAAGAGAATTTGACACAGAAACATCCATGTCGAGCCCTACTTTGGTCAAAATACAGTGAAACTGCACACCTGCACTAGTAAGTCTTAATCTAGCACATGAACTTAATGTACTAATAACTGAAAATTTGGAAGGTAGAACACCATTTCTCAGCATCAGATGAAAGTTTGATAGTGCCTCTTCCGAAAGCCCATTCTGATCAAGACAAGTGATCATGGTATTCCAGGAGACTTGATCTTTAATTCTCAACTGGCTGAAAACCTTGGCTGCATTATCAACAGCGCCATACTTCGCATACATGTTAATCAAGCCATTCCCTATAGCAACATGTTTCTCTATTAATTCATTTCTGATAACATAACCATGAATCTCCCTTCCTATTCCTAATCCTTCCTCCGATGCTGAGAGTGCAGACAATGCACTCAGCAATATCACATAGGAATCAGCATTGACGATAACTGATCTTCTTGCTTCTCGATACACATCTACTGCTGCTTCACCAAGGTTCTGCTTGATCAATCCAACCATTAACCCGTTCATCGAAACAGCATTTTTCTCATCCAATAGACAAAATATTTCCTTAGCTCTATCAAGCATTCCTGATCGAGCAAACGCACTAACTAGTGCACTGCCAACATATAAGTCTCTTGAGAAGCCTGACTTGGATAAATAGGCAAGCATTTGTTCAAGAACAGAGCAATCATAAAAGCAACCATAAGTTGCAGTTATCAAACTGCCATATGTGAATTCGTCGGGTCTCAAACAGAATCCTGAACTATCCATTTGCATCTCAGAGAACAACTTAAAGGCGGACTCAGCATCTCCTCTCTCCGAATAGACTGAGATGATCGAGTTCCATGTGATCGAACTCTTTTCTGGTGTCCAATCAAATACTCGCCGTGCATTCGACGCAGAATCCAAACGGCAACTACCATACATCAAGATTAGCGCATTGCAGACTAATGTGCTTATTGAGCTCGAAGTTTTAGAGATCAAACCATGGATTTGGGTTCCTAGCAGCAGGCGGTCAGGACCAGAGACACCGCACGCTCGAAGAACACTAGTAAACGTGAGCTGCGAAGGTTCAAGCCCAGACCGAAGCATCGAGCGGAAAAAATGGCAGCTCTCGTCGCACAATCCATGACGAGCGCATCCTGAAATCAAGCAAGTCCAGGAAACCGCGTCCTTCTCCGGCATTTCGTCGAACAGCTCGGCAGCGGTCGCCAAGTCGCCGGCTTTAGCATAGAGATTGACCACGTTGTTGGACAAGAACACGTCGGTCGTGAAGCCGCTCTTGAGCCACTCAAGGTGGAGGCTTTTGGCGTCGCCGAGGTCGGAGGAGCCCAAATAGCGGCGGACGAGCTGTTGGTACGCGGAGTCGTGCTCGCCGGCAGCTGACTGGATTGATGCCCCGGAGGGGGCCGGGACGGCGAGACCACCGCTAGGCCCCCTGCGCTGAGCGAAGAGATCATCCTGCGCACCGGGACGCTGCGGGAGCAGTTGATCTAGAGAGATCGGGGAACGGGGAAGGCGAGCTACGGCGTGGGCGTGAGATTGGTGCGACGACGATGCGAGTAGTCGCACGAATGGGCGGCGCATCAGTGGCGAATCGAACGGGTTCGGATTCGATGGAGCGGAGGCGCTAAAGAAGACCGTAAGCCGAACGTTGTGTCTATCGGGTCGGATCTTGTTCACATGCTCTCGTTTGTCGGATCCTATACGCTGATTCTCTATGTCAATTGATTAATCCTATCGCAATTTATATATATATATATATAAAATATTTATTAATATTATTATTATTTAAAGTAATCAAGTAGTAATTCATTATCAATTAATTATATTTTAAAAATAATAAAAAAAATCACTGACTTCCCGTTTCGAAGAGAGATATATATAGTAAATATATAATAATTAGGGCATAACAGCCGTCAAATTGAAACTAATCAACGATTTGGCTTTGTGTTTGGACTTCGGGTTCGGTCAAATCCCTACCCAACACCACTATAAATAACAGAGCAGAGCCCAGCGCACTTCGGTAACTCGAACCTTGCATCGTTTCTCCATGGCCCTCTCTTCGATCGCCGTCGATCCCGTCGCCCTCTGCGGCGGCGGTAGCCGCACTCGGATCTGGAGTTCCCTCACTCCCTCACACTTGGCCCCTTCGGATGGGCTCGGGTGGCGTAGGAAGGCCGCCGCTACCGCTGCCTCCAGAATTGTGTCGGCCGCCGCGGCCCCAACGGCCGTCGAAGAGGTCGGCCGGGGGGATGTCTTCGACAGGATGGCGTCGCTGAGCCAGGTTTCCGCCGTTCTTGGCACGCAGTGGGGCGACGAGGGTAAAGGGAAGCTCGTCGATATCCTTGCTAAGAGCTTTGATGTCGTTGCGCGTTGCCAGGCAAAGTTTTCCGCCCTAAATTTCTTTGAGATAATACAGAAAAGAAATTATCTTTTTTCTTCATTTTGCCCTTTTGCTTTGGGATACTGTTCATATGCGACTCCAAAGTTTGATTTTGCATGTTTTATTTTCAAGATCTCCCGTGCATTTGCTTTTCTATTCGTATTACTGTGGGATCTTTTATGGAAATCTTTCACAAGATACTCATTAGTTCCCAGTGGCTTACTGCATATCAGAAATAAATTAAAGGCATTGACGAATGATTCTCTTGTAATCTAGATTGATTTCTGCACTTCTTGATCTGCATGTACTAACTACTATGGCAAAAACAAAGTTTCTGTTCTCGGATCTACTATGTCTGACCTTTCAACTTACTTATCGCTAGACGTAGAACAATGGGACAAGTTTTCGGAGTAAAGTTCAAGAATTTGATGATTTTACTGTTTTCCTTTTCCTTGGTTTCCTCTCAGTTTGTTAGTGAGCAAGCCCCGCTGGCAGTTAATTGTCCTTTTTTCCTCCAATTAAATTTGATGCTTGATGCAATGTGTTTGTGCCCAATCCCAATATCGTCTGTAAAATATGGATGACTGCTCTAGGCTTTGACAGCTTACAAAAACTATGTGAAAACCTGATGAAAACAGATCTTAACTGTACTTTATTATGGATGGGCTGCTAATTGTAAGTGGTTTCATAATGTGCCTTCACCATCCAAGTGTTCTGATATGAAAAGATAGACTAGGTGGTTGCTAGATGTAATCTATCACATAGACACAAATAGTTGTTAAATAGGGGAAAATTCTCACACTGTTTTGGGCTAATGCAGGTAAATAAGTTAGTTTATGACAACAACACATTGCAATGTAAACACTTTTAGGAAAACAGATTAGAATCAGTAGACTCAATGATGATCAGGAGGAGGATATACATAATATGCTTTCAAGATACAATGAGCAGGTGGAAGGACTAAATAAGTAGGTAACACAACATTTAAAATTTTATATATTGGAGAAGTTAAACATATGCCATAAGTAGCTAGTCTTATAAGATTATAAATGCACTGTTATATTGTGAATGGAACTGGAGATGGTAGTGTAATTAGGGACTTGGTGTTATGAAAAAAAGGTGTTATACAAATTATTCACCTAAAAAGATCGAGTGTTGTAGTTAAAATGAAGTATTTAGAAAATTCTAGATGAAAACTTTTGCTGTGTATCTAAGATAGGCATACTTAACCTTGGAGGGATTTGAATTGGATAATTTTTAGATGTTTGTTGAGGTATTAGATTTGGGGGGAGAAGAGAGTATAGCAACTTTGGTTTTGCTATATCTCATTTCCTTATTGTTGATGTTAACATAATGAAAACTCAAGATGTTCATATGATTAGATTGAATTTGACAAAAATCATATACCAAGTAAGTTTCTGCTTATTAGAGTGGTAGTCAGATTTATATGTAAATGTGATGTGAGAAATTTTTGTAATCTCAATAACACTAACAGACCCACCAAAGTTCATCACTAGTAACTAAGTTACTATTTGTATTTGGTAATCTGAATTTAGCAAAAATATTAATAATCCCTTCTGCCTTTTTGCTTTTGCTCTGTGGATATACTAACTCACTCTGTATCTGTCATAATTTCATTGTATATCATATGATAAAAGAATTTTGTAGGCATATATCTGCCCTAATGTTTATTGGGTGTGGCATGAATATGCCTGTTTGGCTATTTACTAAGGATTTGTTTGTTCTTCCTCATGCTTCGTTGCACGAGTCAATTAGTTTAAGCTTACAATGTGTTTTCTTTATTCCATTTTCTCAATGATTATGTTTAATGGAGATATAAAAGAATTTAATTGTTCCTCTTTACTTGAGAATCTGAATCAGAAATTTATTTTTTCAACATCAGGGTGGTGCAAATGCTGGACATACCATTTACAATGCTGAGGGTAAAAAATTTGCACTCCATCTTGTTCCTTCTGGAATTCTGAATGAGGAAACTCTGTGTGTTATTGGTAATGGAGTTGTAGTTCATCTTCCTGGTTTATTTCAAGAAATTCATGGTCTCGAATCCAATGGAGTTTCATGTACTGGAAGAATATTGGTGTCTGATCGTGCCCATTTGCTATTTGATTTTCACCAAGTTGTAGATGGATTGAGAGAAGCCGAGCTTGCAAATTCTTTTATTGGAACAACCAAAAGAGGAATCGGTCCATGTTATTCAAGCAAGGTTATACGGAATGGAATAAGAGTTTGTGACCTTAGACACATGGATACGTTTGCACAGAAGCTTGAGATTTTATTGAGGGATGCTGCATCCAGGTTTGAAGGATTCGAATATACTATTGACATGCTTAAGAGTGAGGTTGAGAGGTACAAAAGATTTGCAGAGAGGTTAGAACCTTTTATTGCTGATACTGTTCAGGTGATAAACGAGTCAATTTTGCAAAAGAAGAAAATATTGGTTGAAGGTGGTCAAGCAACTATGTTGGATATTGATTTTGGAACTTATCCATTTGTGACCTCTTCTAGTCCCTCAGCTGGTGGAATTTGCACAGGACTGGGGATAGCTCCAAAAAACCTTGGTGATCTTATTGGTGTTGTAAGTAGAATCATTCTCTAACTTCTTTTCCATTCCTTTTCCTTTGTTTGTTTTATTTTTAACTTCTTTAGTATAACCTTATGCAGGTGAAGGCCTACACAACCAGAGTTGGTTCTGGTCCTTTTCCAACCGAAATGTTGGGCAAAGATGGTGACCTTCTTAGAGATGCTGGGAGGGAGTTTGGAACAACTACTGGTCGTCCTCGCCGCTGTGGCTGGCTTGATATAGTTGCATTGAAGTATTGCTGTCAGATCAATGGTTTTTCTTCTCTCAATCTCACCAAACTTGATGTGCTATCTGAACTTCCAGAAATCAAGCTTGGTATTTCATATCGGCAAACTGATGGCGAAAGGCTCAAGTCATTTCCTGCAGATCTCAGTCTTCTTGAGCAAGTACAGGTAGTTATCTACAGTTCTATGCCATGTTTGATTTGCAAAAAGAAATTGACCACAAATAGGATTGTGTATTCTTAGGGAATGAAATAAAGTAAATATGAATAATAATACATTTATTCTTGTTGTTTTGCTCATGGCTTATTCTTATGTTTGGCTTGCAGAAATTGTCTAAGTGAAGGCCAAGATATGATTGCAATTAAAAGACATTGTATTTTAGAAAAGACCAAAGAAATTAATTTTAGTTAGGTTGATGCAAGGAATAACTATGCGAGATTGTAAAGGATTATTATGTTGAAATTCAGGAATCACTTGTTATGATCTTATTAATCATTAATTTTCTTTGGTGTAGGTCGATTATGAAGTGCTACCTGGGTGGAACAATGATATTTCATCTATCCGAAAGTACAACGACCTTCCCTTAGCTGCTCGTCAGTATGTCGAGAGGATAGAACAGCTTGTTGGTGTTCCCATTCATTACATTGGTGTCGGACCTGGACGTGATGCCATTATTTGCAAATGATTCAGGGCTGGCTACTTCTTTACACATTGGGCGATCATTTTTAAGCTTCAAGCACATTTTATGGCATTCTAACCAATCAAGTCGTTTCATTCCATTAGCATGCTAAAGATACTAATCAATGTATTTTGAACCTAAAACTGAGAAAAGTCCATGTAATAAGCTTACCTTGGTGTGGCATTGTGTTTTTAATGTAAGCTTGCAGGCTCATCTTATAAGATGACAGCAAGAACTCGACAACTTAATAATGTAGCAGGATTTGACCTGATCTAAGTCATCTTTAATTACTGGTCGTCTACCTTTTACTCTGATTGCCTGTTTCTTGCACTACTTATCTGTAAATCTGTAATGATGGTTGATGCAGGAAATTCACCTACAAGAAAATCATGGATCCACAAGCCCCTACACTGCTTCTTCCAGGTGCAGTGAGCATCTTATTGAGGTAAGACCAGACTAGGAACCCATCTAATGTTCAATGAATTGATCTCAACCATCAAGTTCAAACTGCTTTTAGTATTCAAGCTTGAGGTCTGGCCCCAGTTGCTCAAACTATAGCCCAAGTCACTTAGTAGGGTTTGTTCATTAAATTATCTGTCTACATATATTTATTATCATTGCTGGCTGTTCTTGTTCTTGTTCTTGCTACATGTTTCAAAGCAGTATTAACTTCTGAATAATGAAGTGGTGGCTCTGGTGGCCCACGGATGTATGACACCGGAAACAAGGAGGTAAGGAAGATGGGAAAATTTAGGAGGTTCACCAACCCCCAGGAACTCTTCTTGCATGTGGTTGAACCAATAAACAGTTGAATAATTTATGATTTTGGATGTTTTCCCATTTAAATAGCTATTCCTTTTATTTTGGTTTTCAGTATTTAAATAGCTGTTTTGCTTTCTCTTTTCATGTAATCTATTTTTCTTTCAAATGCCAAACTATTCTTGGAATACCTCTCTAAGCCTCTATAGATTATTATAATTTGTGCAAAATGATTTTATATCTGATACAAATTATATAAAGAACACCATGTTGTCCTCTTCCACTAGATTCCTATAGCCATTCAAATCATCATGTTTTATAGATTTGCCAAGCTGATCTCTGATATTTTCATTTTACATTTAAAATTCTTTTATATAACTAGTTTTTGTAAAAGGTGGAATGGAGAAGGACATTATTTTTCATCGAAATTCGAATTTTTATCTATTTCTACAATTTTATTTCATCGTAATTAATTAGTTACATCTTTTATATAACATTGACTTGGATGTTGACGTAGAAAGGGAAAATAAAAATTTTAAGGGATACTTTTATGCTAATAAAATTTATAGGAATTTTTAAAAATTATTTCATTTTTAAAACTCGGTTTGTCGTTGTGTATTTGTCTTTGAGAGTATTTTGATTTTTTAAATTAATATTTTTAGCAGTTTAATCTTTTTATTGTAATTATCAAAGCTTTCTGTGAATAAGTCAAACTGATCCAATAAACTTTTAAAACCCGACACAAAGCAGGTATAAGAATTCTGGACGCCAGCGCACTGCAGAAGTTGCAGCGACGGAGGGCAACCTGATCGAGCAGATTGGCGGAAGGCCAAAGCACCGGCCTCATCTTCTTCACGGGCACCGTCAAATCTCGCGCCCTGTCGCTACCTCTTCCCCATGGCAGTCCCCGCTGCGTTGGTGGTGCTTCCCCTAGGCCTGCTCTTCCTCCTTTCCGGCCTGATAGTGAACCTCGTTCAGGTAGGTCATTTGGATTTCCTATTCCGTGATTCGGGGGGTTTGTTTCCTCTTGTCTGGTCCCTTTTCCTTGTCGATTGGAGTTTCGCAGAGAAATTCATCTGCTTTCGTTGTCATTGTCCTTAGGGTTTGATTTATAGCTGTTTGTTCCAAACGTTTATTGATCGTTTTGGTCTCGTCCAGCGTTTTGCGTTCTTTTCGTTCATCTTCTTAAAAGGTGATTCTTTTTTGTTCCTGCAGGCTATATTTTTTGTGACAATACGACCATTTTCGAAGAGTATGTATAGGAGGATTAACAGAGTGGTGGCTGAATTACTATGGATCGAGCTAGTCTGGTTGGTTGATTGGTGGGCTGGTGTCAAGGTGTACTTTTTATTCTATTAGTTTCTTTATATATTGTTCATAATTTCTGCTATTATACGTACAATGTTTTGGCAAATTTGGATCCTTAAAATTGTTACATGAATCTTGAGCCCTGTACACCAGCAATCTACTCTGCAACATGGCATGATCTATAAATTTCAATATTGAAAGATTCCGACCAAAGATTTCCGTCCTTAACAAAATAAGTGAAGTTATTCTGACATCAATGAGGTTGTCCATTGCTTATCTCTCACAAAATGTGACTAATGACAAAGATTGAGCTAGGTTTCTTTCTCTAACAAACACAACATCATTTGCATGTTAACCTCGGTGTCATTTTTGCCCCAATAAACCAGATATAGAATTTTAAACTGCCAAAACATGAAAAATGATGATTGTAGTGATCTTGGCACAATCTCAATTGAGATTCCATCTTTGTTTGTTTAAGTTTGATGTTTATTCACGATTGTGAAATCATTGGAGGCCGATGGAACCTTTGCTGCTCATTTCTTCATTTTGATGGTTCATAATTAATGTAGTTTTTCTGGTTGCAGGTTGAGTTGTATGGAGATTCCAAAACCTTTGAATTAATGGGTGAGGATTTATCGTTGCAAACCTACAAGTTTTTCTGGGTCAACTTGGATTGTGTCAATTTCTTCTTTTCTTTATCTCCAAATTTTTGCTCTTAGTCTTGATTGTTGTTTATGAGTTTTTATGGTGAATTTTACAGGCAAAGAGCATGCACTTCTCATATGCAATCATAGAAGTGATATTGATTGGCTTGTTGGATGGGTTCTAGCACAGGTTCTCTTTCTGCTTGTTTCTTGATCTTTTAGTTTGTAATTTGAATTCAGTTGGCTCATGTTGTCCTTTCACTGGTCAAACATTCATACTCTAGGAGATGAAAATATTACGGCACGTGCAGTGCTTCTGCTTGTTGATTCTGTGAATTTTTTGGATTAACTTGATTTCCTAATTCCAGCGTTCAGGCTGCCTTGGTAGTGCATTAGCAGTCATGAAGAAGTCATCAAAGCTCCTTCCAGTGAGTATATTAATAGGACATTGGTCTCTTTCTCCTTCACTCTTAGTTGTTTCTTTATTTCCTTCTTTAGTTGTCATGAAAAAGAATAACAATATATAATTTCAAAAGTAAATGTATTATGATTCTTGCAGGTCATTGGATGGTCAATGTGGTTTACTGAATACCTCTTTCTGGAAAGAAGTTGGGCTAAGGATGAGAACACACTTAAGGTTTGGTTGATTTGTGTTTGGTTGTTCTGTTTTGGCATGTTCTGATATCATTTCGATGACTGAAACATGCAGTGGGGTTTACAACGGTTGAAAGACTTTCCAAGACCATTTTGGTTGGCTTTGTTTGTTGAGGGGACACGCTTTACTCCTGAAAAGCTTTTAGCAGCGCAAGAATATGCAGCTTCACAGGGTCTGCCCATCCCTAGAAATGTTCTCATTCCTCGGACCAAGGTTTCGTTTAGTTTATGAATATATATGTTTGCTAGGAGAATGCTTTTTCTTTATTTTTTCGGTCTTATTTCTATCTACTTTGAAGTGCATGGATCACAAATGAAGTAGATCGTAAAAGTAAGATGCAACACGAACAAATCTTGCCACCACAAACTCTCAACGAATGAAAAGGGAATTTTTTTTATCAAACTAAAAGATAAAACGATACAAGGGATTCTAACCTCTTTATAGACATAATAACTTTGTTTTTGTAAAAAAATGACTAGGGTATCTCAAAATCTAACAAATCTAGATAACTCTTTTAAAAATTGAATAACAAATTTTAAATAATTGAATTGACAAAATCCCAATTATTAAAAGTCCCAAAAAATCTAATGATGTTTAAAAATCCTAACTATGTCATTCTCCCCCATCAAGAAGAATTTGATTCTATCGAGTAGTGAGTAGGATGATTATTCAAGTCGTGCATCACCACACATAATTGTAGAGCGAACAACAATGTCTTTCATGGAAGGTTTAATGAATCTTAACAAATAAATTAGATGTTGTATGTTGTAGTTTCACTTCTTTGATTTATGTGCCTTCTAGATCTGGAAGCCCTTTCCAGTGGACTAAGTATCTTTCAGTATTTCCATGGGGAGCCAACCCTCTCTATGTATTACTGACCGTCTCAATAATATGAACGACTATGATGGGGAGGAAGAACTGACACTGGACATGAATAACAATTTTGGGATTTTTTGTTGGTTTCACCGTTCGATAACAGTTTCAGGGCAAGTTGAGTTCGTTCAATATGGTTCATTCCATACCAAAATCTCAGCCACATTCAAAGAATGCACTTGTTTAATCTAACTTCAAAGCTAGGGGCATCTATGCTACCTCTTGTAATGTCTCTTTCCTCTTGCCTAACCCTATGATTGTAGTTATTGTGTTTAGTTAACTATTTGTTTTCATCTCTTAGTGTGTGTTGAGAGTCATGATGCAAACTATGTTTAGGTGGAGTTCATCCGTTGAAATTTATCTCTTTACACATGTCCCTGAGTTTTTTTAATGTGTTTCTAAAATTTTTTAGGTTGCCCACTTGAGATGTTAGAACTTTAACCTTGTCCTCCAAGTCATGACATTTGACGTCAAAAGTCTCATACCTACCATATATATGTTTTACAGTGGGGTTCGACATGTTATGTTAAGATTTGACAAGGAATGAAATTTATAAAATATGTAACACAACTAAGGGTAAAAGACTAAACAAACTAAGATTTGTAAGAAAATTAGGCAAATGTATAAAAATTAATAACATACTACATTAAATAAAAGTAATTATTAAATTAGGAGTGATTCTAACAAAGTAATGTGAGCCTATTAAATTGTCGACGTCTGTCCTGTATGTGTTTCAATTGATGGGGATGATATACTCCTCATGTGCAAATAAATCTTGGTGCTGTGAATCTGAAATATGTTGCGTAGATATGTATATCTACTAGTTTAATGGGCAAAAATGTGAAAGGCCAGGTTTGGATTAAGTCAGTTTTGGTAGAAATCGGGGAGCCAATCTCATCAACTTTGTTGTGGTGATGGAGCATCTGGATTGGTGGATCCCGTGAAGATGTTAGGATTTGGTTGAGTTGCCGATTTCCATCACTGCAGGATGTGTGTCTGTTCTGTTAGTGGATCCAGTAGCAGAAGGGGTGGTTTTTGGCATTCTCACCAATGATGAGGAAGGAGATGAGAGGGGTCACTTCTTGCAAGACCAGTCACCTTCTTGATGGAAGGCAACAATCTCCGTTTGATGCGGTGAATAAGGCAGAACTCTCCTTGTTCTGGGAAAGTGAGAGATAGTGGCCAAGGAGCTTCAAGGGAGGGAGAGGTTGTGGTAACAAGTGTAGAAATTTAGGCATGGTTGATCTTGTGCGGTCAGGCTTAAGTGAAGCCAGGGGTTCATGGATGGAGAGAAACAGAGGGCTCCAAGTTGGAGTATTAGAACTCGTATCAAGATTAGATTATAGAGATTTTGTTCACAAACAAATAGAATTTCACCTTTGATACTACTTGATAACATAAACAAACCGTGCAACCAAACACAAATTCTCAATGAACGAAGAGGGGACATTTTATTAAACTGAAATATAAAACAATACAAGGGATTCAAACCTCTATTATAGACTGAGATCATGACCAGTTTTTTATTTTGTAAAAATAGACTGGGTTATTCCAAAATCCTAACAAATCTTTGAAAATTAAATAACAGGGTTTTAAATAATTGAATTGGTAAAACCCTAATGGCTTATTAAATCCCAAAAAAACTAATGACTAATTAAAAACACTAACTACTTTGGTTTTGGTTCCCCTTCTGGTGTACCAGACCTTTAATTAACTGAAGTTAATTAGCTACTCTGGGGCATTCCTAAATGGTATTGACAGATATACATTCTGATTTCAGGGTTTTGTTTCAGCAGTACAGATCATGCGACCTTTTGTTCCTGCTGTATATGATGTGACAGTGGCCATTCCTTCTGACCAACCATCACCAACAATGCTTAGGCTTCTGAAAGGGCAACCATCAGTGGTATGTACACAGAATTACTGGTGTCCATAATATGCGGTTTATTTGTGCAGGTGTCCCGAGTATGCTAATATATGTGATTTTTTGTAGATTTTAGTTTGTAGAATAGAAGTTGCATGAATTTGTCAATGAAAGCAAGGAATATCATGTATTTAGCAGTAAGGCTACACTTACATGATAGTAGAAAAGTAAACATATTCATTTCTGAGTCATTGATGCATGCTAATCTGTAAGAGAATTAGAACAATGTTATTCTTTATAAAAGACTCACTCTTGGGGCATAAATCTTTTTCTTCTGCAGTTAAGTCATTGGTGTGCTAAATTTCACAGTGGTGTGCTATGTAAATTTCAGAATCCAGTAATGTGATCCCTTATCTAGTCATAAAAATTTGGTGTAATGTCTAAATATAGGCAAACTACAAGGGTTATTCAACATATAGCAAGTTTTCCATTTTGTAGAGATTTTATTCACAAACATCATAAAGGGCAATCCGGTGTACGAAGCTCCCGCTTATGAGGGTCTCGAGGAATGGTCGGACTACATTGGATCTATTGTACACAACTTTATCCAGCATTGCTAGCGGTTGTTTTCACAACTCGAACCCGTACCCACAAAGTCACACGACATCAACTTTACTATTGCGCCAAGCCTCCTCTTTATTCACAAACATCACAAAATATGTTAATTGCAGCTCATTGTCAACTTGAGTTTAGCAAATCATTAAACTTTATTTGACTTGATTCTAAAATATGATTTATTTTAATGACTTCCACTTAAAAATTTAATTTATGAAGAAAAATTATACTCATCAATGTTGGCTTGGGAAATCTTTTAAAATATAAATGTTTATAGCCATGTTAGCTAAATTTAACCATTTGACAATGGGCTATAATTGAAACTTTTTAGGAAGTTCTTGTATCATATAAAATGGCGAGGAGCTATTTCGGAGAATAGTATTTTGGTCACTTATACAGAATATTGATTGATGAAAGATGCCAATAAATGTTTAAATCAAGTTAATATATTTGTGGAGATTGCACGTATACTTTTTGCTTGACCTTCCTGTCCATACCCTTTTATGTAATCTATAGGTTTTTGCCTTCAAAATTTATCCTTTCCATATTACTTTCTTCTAATATTTGTCTTTTGGTCCATTTTTTAACAATTTGAAGTGTTTTGATTTTAACCAATTCTTGGAAAAAAATAAAAGAAAATGAGAAACTAACATTCTGAGCTATGAGACAATGCTGCATGAATCTATAGCCAGTGAAAAGAAGACAAGATATTGGGAAAGAAGAGAGGGGAAAGAGTAGCTCTTTGCAGCCAAAGTTTCTTTGCTGTCAGCTTCTGGGATTTGAGAATACTTTTTTAATATTTTTTTCCTGTTCTAGAGAAGATGCAGAGATAGCATATTCAGTTGAGGAACAATTTGAACAGAAAAGCGAAGGAGCAGCAGCGACATGGCAGCCATTTGGAGGAGTATAGAATCAGATGAGAAGTAGGTTTCCATACTCTGATTGGAACAGAGATCTAGAAAAGTTGTGCAAAGGCTATTGCTAATGAGGAGTTCAATGATAATCTGGTCAGGAATGTTCAATTTGCTGATCATGTTGAGTTGGAAGTTTACTTGTTTTTCTACTTTATGGATTTCTTAATTTACCTCTGCCTTTAGTGGTTATATTATGAAATTTTAACTCTTGCATAAGCTTCATATTTGAACAACATAATTTAATGTGGTTGTTCTCTTGACACTAGTTATTTTCAACTCTGTACTCATTGAAAATTCCTGTGCTTCCAGGTGCATGTCCACGTGAAACGACACTCATTAGCGGATCTTCCTGGAACAGATGAGGGAGTGTCGCAGTGGTGTAAAGACATATTTGTAGCTAAGGCATAGCATCTTTCTTGGCAAGCCTCATATGGGTTTCTTAGTTCTATTATTTGGGTCTACAATAGTTGAATATCGTTGGTTTTAGGATTGCTTGCTGTAGTGTACCTTATGTTATATTTTCCTTGCAGCAGCACCATACCAGGTTTCTTTTTTTATGTTTTGGCAGGATGCTTTCCTGGACAAATACAAATCAGAGGGCAGCTTTGGGGTTGAACAAAGGCAAATTGGTCGTCCTGTGAAATCACTGCTGGTAAGACATAAAAAGGTTTTATTCAAGACTTGAATTTTTGGTCTTTATCATGCAATGTCAGACTTGAAGGGGAGTCTTGGCGCAACGGTAAGGTTGCTGCCGTGTGGCCTAAAGGTCACGGGTTCAAATCCTGGAAACAGCCTCTTGCCAAA
>JBBMKF010000084.1:2470736-2480746 GCA_037834155.1 Curcuma caesia | reverse complement strand
GAGGCAAAGTTTAATAGACAAAACAAACACAAGTTATAAGGACACCACGACTTTACCTCTAACTAAATTCACAAAATGTTTCAATAAGCAAACCAACAACCCATATGAATGTATATTAGGTATTGATATATCAAAGCAAAAGATGAGAACAAAGAGAGGCAATAAATATCTGAAATGTCAGCTAATTCTGCTCATGATAGAAATGCAAGAATGAGATATTGAGCACAGGAGTTAGCTAGCAGTGGACAAACAAATTATTGGCACCAAGAAATCAAAATCAATAGATCATGGAGTCACAAAGAAACTGTTTCAAATTGCTACACACTTCGCCACATAATGATACCTAGAGGAAATTTATTTGCATTTTAATAGAATGGGAACACTCAACATCAATCGTACCAAAACCCACCCAAAGTGAAGTAAAAACTCAAACTATAAAAAACACCTACATGATTTTCAAAACAAGTCCACACCCTCCTATAAATATAAGATTTGAGAGTAATATAAATCTAATATCCCAATAGATAGTACCTGAAACACCCACCAAATTAGTCATCACCATATCTAATCTCAAATATTCAGTGATCATTATAAATCATTTTCTCAGTAGCTTATCATATGAAATGGTTTGTTTACTAGTATCTGATATTATGAAATAAACCAACTAATCAAATTCCTCAAAATTGATTTCCTTCAACACAATTATGCATTATTTTCAACCCCTCATGATGAGGAAAATTCAATCACCCTTTCATCTCTTTCCTTCTCTCCCTTGTTAATAATTTTCCCAAACAAGCGCTGAAGAGTAAGATCACTGTAATACAGACAGAATAGATAGTATTTCTTTTGGGTGGTCGACCAGTAAACAAAACACGTTGACACCAGAAAGACAAGGTACTCTATTTCCACAGCACCTCATCTTCCTCCAATTGAACATCGACTCTTCCTCCAATTCCATCAACCCTTCCTCTACTTATGTGTCTTCCTCCTCAACATCCAGCCCCTTCAATGCACACCATCAGGAGGCTAAAGAGATGAGCATAAGGTCTCTGTGTTTTGCAATTGACAAAACCTACAATACCAGTAGTTCAGGCATAACCACAGTGAACAACACTTCGAAATCCTTTTATGTGGGAATGGAAGTCATTAAATACTAGGACAGCATTTAATATTTTTTTAAAAAAAATAATTTTTTTAACAAAATAAGATGACAGCATTGGGACCTCAGTTACCTGGCAGCAGCTTGGTAAAATTTATCAAAGTCAACCTATAAGCAGTCAATCACATAAAATAGTATAGACATTAAACAGCCTTGAGCTAAATGTATTTGCTCCATACAATGGAGAGAAATTTTATAGGAAAGAAATAAAATTCTAGAAAAATATTCAAAGGAAAGGTGAAAGAATTTATTCCCTCATTTGTATTTCCTTGGAAGAATTGAAACCATGCTGAATTCTTTCCACTATTTCCTTATGGGGAAAGGTTCTTAAATCTATTAAAATGATAACTAGATCTCAAAAAATGGCCAATAGATATCATTCAGACAAATAAAAAGAAAGTAACCTTGAGTTTTTTTGGGGGCCAAAATTGGTGCATATTTTCTAAAAAATCATTGCTCTTTGCCCAATTTCAGCAAAATCATTTGAAGGAAAATAGTGGCAGTGCTTTCTCCACCATTTTCTTTCCTTTTATCAGTAGCTTCTCAAGGAAACAGCCCTCAACCTTTTTCCTTCCTCCTTTCTCTCGAGGACACATGGGCTAAAAGACGATCAGTGCCGACTAAGGAGAGAGTTGCTTCGTAGAGGTAAAAGTTTGATTTAACCACTACCCTACCAATTGTGGTCAAATGGAAATTCCAATTGTTCTTGATATATAACAGGTAGAATACTGAGACAAAGTAATAACTTGACTCACCTGACCTATCATACGAACTTGTTGGTTGTTCTGATACTTCTGCTTAGTCCTTGCATTCTACCATATATCAAGAAAACAACTTAGAGGTATTTGGACAGTAAGCAATGCCAACACAAATGTAACATAAAGATTAAGATGATGATCTATTAATCACCATACATTTCTTAGATATCTTTTGTGCTCTCAATATTCAAATTAAACACCTCATTAGAAGGCGAGACAGATAAAGTTGATGAGACTGTTGAGCAGTTTACTGGGTGGCAAGAAAATTGGCCACCCAAACAGGTAAGTAACTGTGAGGTAATTGTAACCTCAATTTAAATGAAAATAATTCAAACAAAGAGTGATTGTGTAACTAAATAATCTTATTCAACAAAAATTGGAAAAAAAAGACAAGTAGATATTACCATTGATTTTAACAGCACTAGCAAGGTCCAGCCACTCCAATCTAAAGTCTCCAGAAAGCCAAAGAACCAAAAATCAGACTTGAAGAGCTTTGGATTTGGATAAACAGATAGAAAACAGTTAAGATATCTATTTGCTAAACCAATTTAAATTGACAATAAAATACCAGTCCATACAGCCATAGATACAGAAGATAATGTATAATAAGAACATACAAAGTGAGTAGATCAGAGAGAAAAAATTACTAGGGCTTAGTCACATATAAAGAATATAATATAAAATGTAATATTAAGTAAGAATTCATAAATCCAGTAAGGTATTTTGATGCTGACAAATACTACATAACAGAAAGTCAAATTGGCAGAAGAATAAGATTGTGAAATCAATATCTTTATAATCAATGAACATAAATAATATACTTCATAATAGATGCATAATGTAGGTTCAAGACCAAAGATTATCTTTCTCTGAAGGGCTGTAATGGCCACAGTGCAAAAGAGTTGACGTCCAAAATCAATTATAAGCATATTAAGTTGCCCATCAAACTAACCATGGTTCCTTCTTTGGTTTCCTTTTTAGCACCTAAAGGAGTGTTGATAGCCACATAGCCCTGATAGAACGAAAGAGAGAATTAGATGCTCCAATGCCCGAAAGCTTAGCGTACAGAACAGATTTTGCAAAGGTTGTAACTCAAGTAGTACAACAGTTTGAATTTTGAGGCCAACAAACCCATAAAATTGTACAATCAAATGAGATTATCTTCAATCAAACTATTTCAAATTGAGCAAATTGATGTCTGGCATGAGCATGATACAGATGAATATTCCCTGTAGTCTTATGCCAAAACTATTTGTATTTTTAAAAAACACAAGAAAAAAAACTGAATTATTAATAAGGATTCATATATTTCAATACTGCCAAGCAGACTGAATCAAACAGCAACTACAAAACAATGATCAGTTCTTTATCTACAAAGGCCAAGAACAAGAATAATTTACAAAGAAAATGCCTTCAGCAAGTTATCTTACAAGAAACAGATTAACATCCCAATGTTAAGAACTCCCATGTGAGAAAGCTTTCAAACCATTGATCTCTTGTACTCCTCATTAACATGATCCATGATGCTCCAGCCGAGTGAAAACACAGATAAATGCCGAAGAATTAGATGGGAAGAAAAAAATTAGCTCACAAAGTAGATGTGAACAGCATTTTCAGTCAGAAATATCAGCATCATATTTCACTTGCCCGTAATAAATGGATGACTTAAAGCTTGAGATACTGTCATCCTCTTTTCAGGGTCCAATACAAATATTCGATCTAAAAGATCCTTAAAATTTGATAACAATTTGGGATCCTCGCCAGGAAAACTTGATACGAGGGTGCTAATGTCCTTTGGTTTAATGTTGAACAGTAGTCTCTTAATAGGCTGTACACAAGAGAGAGCTGTTAACAGTCTGCAAAAATTATACATTCTAAGAATATTAAAAACGGTGTTCAAAGAAATAGCAAAAGGATAGCAATAGAAACCTTCTTTGTAACTGGATCCTCCTCAGTGGCATGAAAGTTCAAATCTTGATCAAAGTGCTGATCTGTGAAGGCACCCTGAAAAAAAAAATGTAAACATAAAAAAAATTTTGTAACATGACACAAATTTCACAGGGCACAATTTCAATTCAACATCAGATATTTCAAAGACACCAATATCTACAGGAGAGAAAAAAAATCCCTGTTTGGTTCTCACCTTGCGAAGCATCTTTTTGGGAAAAGGACCCTTCAATTCCATATGAAGTCGAAGCATGTTGTTGTTGGATGGCCCAGGAAAGAGCACTTTTCCTGTGTAAAGTTCATAGAGACAACAGCCAACTGACCACACATCCATGGGATGGTCATATGGCAATCCAAGAACTACAAAAAGGGATCTCAATCAGTATGTTATCTGATAGCATGATAACATGATGATATATAGGCATATGTAGTGGATATAAAGATGAAAAATGCTCAAGAATACAAGAGTTATGATGAATTGAAAAGGACAAGCACAACATATATTGAATGAATATGCATGTAAGGAAAAGTAATTGATTTGAATCACAACTTACTTATTTCAGGTGCACGATAAAACCGGCTAACAAGATATGGGGTAATCTCATTCTTACCCGCAAACATGGCATTCCCAAAATCACAAAGCTTCAGAACATTTTTGGCCTCATTTACCTGTGTAAAATAAAAATGCATATGTAAGGTTAGATATCAGAAAGTATGTCTAAACTTGTTCGAACAGAATGAAATGAGAACAGAAAGTAATCCAAAATAGGTACCAGCATGTTGTCTGGCTTAATATCACAGTGCAGAACGCCACAATTTCTGAGATGTTTCAGCGCAGTGAAAAGCTGCTTCGCATATGCCCGCACAGCAGTAAGCTTGAGTCCAATGTTACGACCAAATTTCTTTAGAACCTCACGAAGGTTCATATGAAGAGATTCAAAAACTAAGCAAAGATGATTCCGATACTTGAAAGATGAGATAAACCTAACACAACGCCGCTTGTCCTCAGGATCAGCTCCTGCCAATTTCTTCAAAATGACAAGTTCATCTTGACCAGCCTTATACCTAGAGAAAATTTTAAATCATAGATTAACACAACTTGAAAAACAAATTCTCCAAGTAAATATAAAAGTTATATTATTTACATTGTTTCATTATTGCGTATTATTTTAATAGCTACTTCTTCAGGATCACTCTTCCTGGCCTTGAGATCCTTTGCACGAACAACAGTCGAAAAAACACCCTTTCCATGTGATGCAATAACTTCATAACGACCATCAAGCACTTCCCCAAACCTGTAACCTAAAGAAGGAAGCTAGATCATGAAAAGGCAAATTCTGAAGTCTCAACACAACATGTGAGAGGGAAAAAAATGCAAGATCAAACTATGGACAAACTTACTATAATAACCCTCTGCATCATCCCAATTATCATTAAGACAACTTCGATCTATTTGTGGTCCTTCATCCTTGACCTACAGCACATAAGAAGCATATACTGGCATAAGAAAGATAATTTTAATTAGCATTAGGTATCAACTCTACCAATCAATGTTGATTGCCAGGAAACGTACTCCAAGTGCAATGTATCAACAAATAGAAGTGTTAAGCATTGGAAATAAGGTGAATTTAAAACCCACAACATTTACAGATAATACAGCAGATCAAGAATGAAAAAAACTCAACAGCAGACAACTTAGCACAACTATTTACTTACTATACATGCATTAAGTAATGCAAATCTCTCTCAGACATCTATAGATAGGCAATTGAAGTCCACATAATCAAATAATAGCTCAAGGAATAAAGTTTAAGAAAAACAAAATAAGACATAATATGGCCTTCTAGTTAGATAACCTTATCTAACTATTAGAGTGGTGAGAAATTGGCCAATGAGATCACCTTCAGAAAGAGGAGACCTTTACTAGCATCAACAAGAGATAACAAAAAAAACATAATATTTAAAAATTATATTCCAATGCCAAATTGACAGCTCAAAAGCTGAACTATTGATACCTTGATGACGTCACATGTGAGTTGCCAACCTTTGCTGTCAATTCCAATTTTCCAATCAATGATTCCTACTCTTCCATTTTTGGAGCCATATCACTTGTTCCTCCTTTCATGCTTAAATTATTTCATGTACTATTCTCCCTCTCCCATACACAAAAGTTAAGCGGAGTACCAGCTAATTATTACCTCCCAATGGCAATAGAAAAAAGACTTAGAAACCTTCTTGTATAATGCTTAAAAACATGTTATGAAATTGTCCAAAGGTTCAATTTTAACCATGTTGGCTTCCTTGAATATCAGATTATGAGTAAAAGAAATTCATTTCATTCATAATAGCATGTTTAATTCCTTAAAACCTTCCTAAAGATACTGTTACTACTAATCCAGCACATGTTGCAAGAAACCATAGGCTTTCGGGTTCAAGGAGAAGAATAGAAAAGAAAAGTAGAGGTTCAAAATCTTCTAATTGAGAGAAATATTTCAGTGTGGCAGACATGAAAAAAAGATGTTATGCTTCTCCACTTCATTGTACATAAGTTACAAAGCCTCAAAATTGATAAAATTATAGAGAGAATTAATAGTTTTGCTCTCCTTTATGTGCATCAGATTTGAAGAACTTTTGGAGAACAAATTAGTTAACTTTTGATTCCCTTCATTTCTTCTTCTAACTAGTATTCAAACTATGATGTTTCTCTTTGTTTCACTTGCTATATCCTTACCCTCCCCTCCCCTTTTGTTAACTTCCCCTTGCTTATTAGTCTCCTACCAACCAAACATGAAACATCAGTGCCAAATCAATAATATAAAAATGCAAGGAAGCAAAACTAGATAAGAGTCAATGCCAATATAATATATTTTATCTAGAATATAAAAACTATCATAATTCTTTCTTGTAAACCAGTACACATGTTTCATTTTCTAAGAGTTAATCAATTAATCTAATGTGAACACAAATATATCCTTGTGTGTATTTTATACTGTAACATAACTTTGCTTGGGGAGTGGAAGATTTCCATCACAAGATAACTAATCACCATACCAGTTGATTTCTTCCATTGCTAAAATCTTCCACAAGGCTTATTATCACCATGCATTAAACATTGGAGCCATGCTAGAACCTCAAGAGCCTTGACCTGCATGAACTGGAAGAGTCATCTCTAAAAAAAATTATAAGCACCTATATTCTCCATTCCCTCTGAATTAATCCATTTTTTACTACTTTGCCAAATGCTGCATCCTCTGAATTAGTTCATGTTTACTACTTTTCTAAACACAGTAATCATATAATGGCTAGCTAGAAACCAACTAATGCAGCCAAACCAACAATCCAAAAATAGCGACCAAGTAAAAAATGCTGTCCCATCAAAATCTGAATCTGTAGGGGAAAACCGCATGGCAGATAGGAAAAAATTAATATGCAAGGTCAAAGAGTTTACCATTTTGCTAACCCCAGAAGGTGATTCTCCAAATATGTCATCACTAAACATGTCGGCAGATCTCTCACTCTAAATCAAATAAACAGATAAGTAACTAACTTTAATAATGAATTCATAAGGTAAATAACTATGATGAAACTAACTTTTGGTGTACCCTCCCCAAGTCCTCCAGCAGTGTTCAATGCTTTATCAGCTGAATTTACAATTTGCAATAACGACTTTTTTACGGTAAATGATGTATCAACATCAGATGTATCTCCAAAATCATTTGCATTTTCAAGCTCATGATCATTAGGTTTATCCACTGCTACTGTAGCTTGCAAGCTTTGTTGCTTCTTGTCCAAAATAGCTTTATCAATTGCTTCAAGTTAAAAGACAAGGACTTATCATTCAAAGTAAATTACAGGGAGGAAAAATTGATACATGAAAGTAAAGGCATAAAGACTAGCCATTTTCAGATACCTAGTAATATGGAAGTTCAGAAAAAAGTGTATTACCATTCACATTGCCATCACATGAAGATTCAACTTGTTGTAACTGACGCTGTCTGTATTTTTCCAATATAGCTTGCCTCCTCTTTCTGCATTCTTCTTTGATCTTATCAACATCTTCTTCATCTTGCTTGGCAAGTTGTTGTTCAATCCTTTCTTGGTAGTCTTCTTCTTCCTCCCTGACATATATATACAATATGAGACATTATTAGCAACAAGATTAAGTTAAAATGTTGCAGTCTAACATATTGCCCCATATGTCTCATACCTAGTAAACTTTTGTTTGTCTTCTTTGGGTTGGTCAATATGAAAATCAGCCTCCTTAGACCGTGATTTGTCCTTGTGATGCTGCACCTCATCACGCCTTGTGTGTCTGGATTCCATATATTTATCCCAGTTAGTGCCCCTATCTTTTTCTATCTGTTCATGATTTCTATCTTTATGCACATTAACTTCCTTGTCCAGAGATGGATTCTTATGTCTATGATCGTTAACTATGTCTCTTTCATATGTACTATCCTGGTTCCTCTCCCTCTTAAGATCACTATGGGAATCTCTTGGTCTTTCAATTCTACTACTACTGTATCTTTCTCTATTTCTATCCTTGTCTCGGGCATCATGATTTTTCTCCTTTCTACTATATCTACTGCTTTCTCTTTCTGGACGAACTTCTTTTTGTAACTCATTGTTGTCTTTGTTTTTTATGCTGCCTCTAGTTCTTTCCCTTTCTTTATCTCTTCCATGATTTCCATGCCGGTACTCTCTAGTATCATGTCTGTTATGACTACCAATCTGCTCTCTTTCCCTACAAGTCCTTTTATCCAAGTCCCCATTACCCCTGTCTCTGGAGCCTCTACTGTTTCTTTCCCTCTCCCTATCTTTGTCCCGATTTCTATGCCTGTCATCTTGTATCCTGGTGATGCTATTCTCTCTTTCATTCTGTAGTTCTCTAATGCTTGCTCGATTAATAGCAACATCATTATTGAACATATTATATCTTTCAGAATCATCCCTTGAACCTCTTTCTGAATCAACCAGATCATCATCATTGGCTAAGGGTTGTAAAACCTTCTCATAAGAGGGCCTCTCTGTGTGATCACAGGACCTGGACCTATCTCGATGCCATGCTTTATCATGGAATCCTTTGGAAGATGGAGATCTTCCAATTTCATGGTACTTGTTGGACAATCTTTCAGAAGGAATGCATTTGTTACTATCAGAATGTCTTCCACAAGTATCCCTCGAATCCATATAATCCCTTGAGTCAAGCATCTCTGAGTCATTGTCAGAATACCTTTTTACAAAGTCATCCTCTTTCCCAGGATTTATTGAATGAGAATGTTCTCTAGAAACAGGAGATTTTGGTGTTACACAAACTTTAGCGTCATTTACATCATTCTCTGATGATTTTAGTTGTCTTTGTGTAGCTTCTTCTTTAAATGTAATATCTTTCTCCATGATAATCAAAGGCACATTCTCAATTTTCAGGGCTAAAGTATCTTCATCATATATAGCTCTCCCACTCCGTATAGAAATATCAGTTTTAGGAACACCCTGATTGTGAGCAAACACCTTCATACTTTGTGTGCATGGAGTATCACTTGACGCATGCAAGATCTGCAATCATGGGTAAGTAAATTCCCATAGTACAACTCAAAAATCGTTAAGAGATGAAATAAATCAATAAAGGCAATAGTCAATAGGAGTGGGTGGTTTTTTCACTTCTAATGGGAAAAGGCTTTTCTTCTTCGACAATTGTTTCCCTACTGTACATACATCAATTCAGATGAAATATTAGAGACAGCAGATAAACATGGCATGTGCATGTACATATCACGAAAGTGTAAAATTAGGTTCATTTTCCACAGCACTTCACTGGACTAACAGGCAGCATCCATATCGCAAACTAAGATACTAGCTAATGCACTAAATTACTGGGAGAAAAAGCGTGAGATTCTGACTCCAAAATTAAAACCTTCAAAGAGTATGAGAGAGGCGAAATTCAACAAAACCGACCTGATTAGTGTCACCATCAGCACCAGAGGAGTTAATATCGGCTGATTCAACGTCAGAGCCTCCACCGAGCTTGAATCCTTCAACTCTCTCTCCATTAATCTCGGGTCGATGCTCGTCCTCCTCGAGAATCTCTCCCTCCTCTAGCTCGTCGTCAACAGGCATAGGCGCAACGGAGGAACCCGCCACCGCCT
>JBBMKF010000084.1:2450567-2469560 GCA_037834155.1 Curcuma caesia | reverse complement strand
CATGTCAGTGTGGAGATGTGGGCATTCTTTAGACCCTACAGAATCTACCCCCACAACCTATTTCCAGTTTCAGCTCAACTTAACCCGCTTTTATCATGAATGACTGACAGCACGGTTTTCATTTTCACTCTTGCACTTGTTGGACTTCTACCCCTATAATCGTGGGGCTCTTTTTACTGCCCTTGTGATCATTTATGCACTTACCCCTGGTATTGCTGGATATGCTGCTACTTCCTTTTATTGCCAGCTAGAAGGAACAAACTGGGTACGCACTTCTATTTTTCAGCTTCTCTTGTTTTTTAACTTCTCCATAACTTCATATGCGCATAATGTTCCAGTTGCTGGCATGCTTGCTAAAAAGATATGGTAAAAACCCTACCTTAAAAGTATGTAAACGTATTGCCTTTTGATTGGTAGGTAAGGATTTTGTTATTGACAGGATCCCTTTTTTGTGGGCCTCTGTTCCTTATGTTCTGCTTTCTTAACACTGTTGCCATCATCTATAATGCCACTGCAGCATTACCATTTGGAACTATTGTTGTTATTGTTCTTATTTGAGCACTAGTGACCTCTCCTCTACTTGTTTTGGGTGGAATTGCTGGTAAAAACAGTAAAACGGAGTTCCAAGCACCTTGTCGTACAACAAAATATCCAAGAGCTATCCCTGAATTGGCATGGTATCGACAAACTGTTCCACAGATGATAATGGCTGGTTTTCTTCCTTTCAGTGCAATATATATCGAGCTTTACTACATATTTGCGAGTGTGTGGGGACAGAATATATACTATATATAGCATTCTATTCATTGTCTTCATCATCCTCATGTTCGTGACTGCTTTTATTACTGTTGCACTCACCTACTTGCAACTTGCTGCTGAAGACCATGAGTGGTGGAGGTAAGATTGATTTTTGTGTATTCGCTTTATGTTTGTTCATTTGATAGAAAAGATTGCATGCAGCTTGTTCTTATTGCATTAAGATTATTTCTTTTTGTATGTGTATAGAATGTATGCTATTTTTTTAAATTTTTGTGGTAATTTGTGGTATTCTTTGTTCATGTATTATGTATGTCCTTGCATTTAATTCACTGATTGTGCTGAATTTCATCATCAAACATTTCTGTGCTTGCATCCGCTATTTGAGCTAGTCTTGGGAAAGTTCTGCCTTCTTTAGTTTTCCATAGGGCATTTAAATTGCTCCATGCAACATTCACGCTACTACTATTTATTCTTTTTCTAGTATAAAAGGAATTTTTAACACATTAAACAATAGGAAAAATTGTAAATGTAAGAAGATTACATTTCATGCTGCCATAACAAGGGCTCCTCTGCTCGCAATTATTTCATCAAATGTTGAAAGATCTAGAACCAAAATTGGGTGGTATTTCTTGATTCCTCAAAGGTCCAACTGTCAATTCCAGAGTAAACATTTAATTTTAAAGAATCTAGGAAACTAACATTAGTTTATTATTATTTTTATTATGGTTCATGTACAAATCTGTTTGGTTGGTATTCAGTCAGCATCCTAATTAAGTATGTTGGAGCTCATTCTTTCATTGTGAGGTTTGTTAGGCTTTTTCTCACTCAGTTATCTTGCTCATTTTGATACTAGTACTGTCTCTTGAGTGGCCGACTTTAGATATCAAAACTACTAAATATGAGAAGCTTTATTTCATTTTTAGTTATCCTTGTGGTGAATGGTACCTCGTTGCGTCTTCTCCTTCCGGGCATATATTTTGAACTTTCAGAAAAACTAACTACTTTATCAGTCTTTTTGGCCTCTGAATTACTTTGACACATAATTGATTGCTGTTCTTCGCACTTGTTAGATCTAAATTGTAATCTGCTTTATCTAATCCAGATCTTTCCTATGCGGAGGGTCGACCGGCCTCTTTGTCTACGGGTACTGTTGGTATTACTACTATGGTCGCCCCTATATGTCAGGATTCATGCAGACATCATTCTTCTTTGGATACATGGCTTGCATCTGCTATGGCTTCTTCTTGATGCTTGGCACGGTTGGTTTCCATGTTGCACTGCTTTTCATTCGTCACATATACTTCAGCAGAAAGCTGCAGTTGGCCACGACGGGAGGGCATTGTCTTGGCTTTGTCAAGATTCGATCTTTGTCCACTTCATCAAGTCTGCTCCGTCATAATCAACTCAACTATGTCTCGGAAATGATTCGTCACATATACCGTTCCATCAAGTGCGAGTAAATTACGTACATAGCAAGTTGTATTGCCTTCATGGATGGATTCATGGTGACTATTGATGGCACTGGTTCGACTTAGAGATCAGGAGTTCCAGTAGATGTAGTAATGGAGTCACACTTCTTTTGTGCTGCCATCGGTCAATCTTCCTCAACTTCCATTTGCATTCTTGTCGATGTTTGTAATCCATAAATTCACACTACTACAAGTGATAAATGTGAACGATGGAGATCGAGATTATTGGGATTAAACCGTAAGGAATCTGTCCCTACCAATTTCATGGATTCCCATTGTATGAAATGGATCAATTTTAAGATGCAAAATGATCCGCTGCATCTGCATTTAGGGTTTCCAGATAAATCTTTTATCTGCCCATTTAAATTAATTTTGATCGATTCAATCGTGATGAATTACGCAGATACAATTTA
Organism: Curcuma caesia; assembly: GCA_037834155.1. Taxonomy (NCBI): domain Eukaryota; kingdom Viridiplantae; phylum Streptophyta; class Magnoliopsida; order Zingiberales; family Zingiberaceae; genus Curcuma; species Curcuma caesia. Next base: position 2,466,919 of record JBBMKF010000084.1, on the reverse strand, counting down.
TTTTCACGAAAAAAAATGTATTGTTTATTCACAATCTCATGTAGCCAATGAACGACATGATGGCATCACTTTTAATTATCTTTTTCCAAAACACCCCCTCAAATCTCGCGGCCTTCCCGACCTTCAGTCGGGCCCGCCTTCGCGGCACGAAGAACGCGTCAAAATCCGTGCGGCTCCATGCATCTGACGGGCATCGTTTCCTGGTCTGTCCTTTTAGGAAACACCTTCAATATTTTACGTATTACTAACTCGTCCCTACGGGTGCTAATCAGCATGGATTTTCCACCTGCCTATTTAACGCAACGACCGGAATAATGAGGAATTAAAAAAGGGACGAGATCTGATCGCATCAGCAGACGCCCCCGCGCCGTCCATCGCATTCCGCCCCCTCGTTACCCCCCTTCTCCCATCCGATTCCGATTGCTCCCGCCGCCTCCGAGATTCCAGTCCGATCGATCCGATCTCCATCCGACGTCCCACCGATCGCCGGCCTCGACTCCGCTTCGTCGTCAATCTCCGCGCCTCGGCGGATGGCAAACTCCGGATCTGCGAGGCTTCGTCGCTGACGGGAGTGAGAGCGTGGGCAGGGTGATAGAAGATGCCTGGACTCTTGATGAGATGCGGTGAATTCTCCGAGCCCGCCCGATCCCCGTCGCCTGACAGCATCTGGTCCAGGCACCGCGATAGCATCTCATTCGACCAGCTAGAGAAGGTAATCGGCGGAATGGATTGATCTAGTTTGTTGATTCGATTTCGTTCCGGTGTTCTGCGTACTTTTTGATTTGTAATTTCCTTTTTCTCCCTTCTTTCTTGGAGGTTCGGTATCCATTTTTTTTTTGTTCTAGATCCGTTAGTTTATTTATAATGGAAACATTTCGTTTCAATCGAATTTCAGCCAGAATGTATCAGTACTTCTAATATTTTCCATAATATGCTTTGTTCGCTATTTCGTTTGGATTTGTGAAACGTTGACGCAGGCTTTGTTCAATGTATGCATCTTGTGAGTCGTAAATTTGTAGCAACATTCAGTGATTTTCGTTTATTGCATGTATTGGTTTTTGACATCTGACAAGCGAATTTGGTTCCAGAAGTCTAGGTTTTGTTGATTAGTGTATGTACAATGGCAAATTTCTAATTCAAATGCTGTTCATATGGATGTCTATCCGTGAATGACATTTTATTTCGCTTATTCTCACAGTTGGGGTGCTTGGTTTTTGTAGTCATATTTGTATCTTGTAAATGATTTAATATGGCAAACATTAATCTGGTTGACAATGTAAATGAATTAGTTCTGGAGCGAGCTATCCCTTCAGGCACGAAAGGAGTTCCTGAGGCTCGATAAGCAGGCTTTATTTGAACATGCTAGGAGGAACCTCTACTGTTCAAGATGCAATGGATTGCTTCTGGAAGCCTTCTCACAGATTATAAACTATGGGAAGTCAATGCAACAGGGAGGTTCTGATTTTCAACTTTCAGATAGAGCTGGGAATTGCCAGTCTCAGGGCCGTAGTGATGTAGACGAGGTAGAGGATCCATCGTCACATCCTTGGGGTGGTCTGACAACAACTAAGCATGGCCCTATCACAGTTCTTGACTGCTTTGTAAGGGCAAGGTCACTGAAGTCGCTCCAAAAAGTAAGTTGTTCTTGCTATGATCATCATATCTCAAGAAACGCCATGGCTCAATCCCAACTGAAATTCTCATACTTTTCATTTTATACTCTTTATATTTGTTTTTTGCTATTTTCTCCTCATGCCTTCCTATCCATTTAGATACTTAAGTCTCTAAATGCATTATTGTTTTCAAAATTGAACCAACCTTATAATCCTTTTCTTTTTCCTGATTGCTGTTTTCTTGAAGGTTTTCACTTTTTTTTTTGTTATTCTGTAGGTGTTTGACAGTGCTCGAGTTAGGGAACATGAACGTGAATTACTTTATCCTGATGCTTGTGGAGGTGGAGCAAGGGGTTGGATAAGCCAAGGGATGGCTAATTATGGTAAAGGACATGGATCCAGAGAGACCTGTGCTTTGCATACTGCACGGCTTTCTTGTGAGACACTTGTGGACTTCTGGTCCGCTTTAGGTGAGGAAACCAGATTATCACTGTTGCGGATGAAGGAAGAGGATTTTATTGAGAGACTTATGTACAGGTGAAACTTAGAGTAAAATGTGATATTCTACTAATATTTGAAAAAAAAACTGGTTAGTCTTACATGGCAAGGTTTGGGTTGAAAATGAGCCATTTTTTACTCTCTGTAGTTTGCCAAAAATTAGCCACCTAACTTCAGAAATTGTCGTTTCTAATATTTATGTAGTAATACTGCAACAAGCTCAAGCAGAAGAGTACCAACTATTTGAGTTGGCTACATGTATTTTATTTTGCTATTGAACTTCATGTAGGATTATATTGTTAAATGATATTTAAATTTATTAACTAAATTGCAATTACTTAATAAGGCCATCAAATATTCAGTTACTATGGTTGTAAAACACAATTTGAATGTTGCAGGTTTGACAGCAAGAAGTTTTGCAGAGATTGTAGAAGAAATGTCATTCGTGAATTCAAGGAGTTAAAGGAGTTGAAGCGATTGCACAAGGAGCCTTGTTGCACTAGATGGTTCTGTGTTGCAGATTCAGCTTTCCAATATCAGGTTTGATTTTGCTAGAATTCTGTTGTTAATACCATAATATTTAGTGTCTTCCTTTGGTTTTTTTTTTTGCTGTGTTAATGTTGACATGTCAAATCTAGCAAGGTCTGTCACAAAGACTGTTATCCAACTTGGAAACTAACAGATGGCCTCGATATATTCACCACTCAGGTAACGGAAGATACTGTTCAAGCTGACTGGCACCAGTCTTTTACTGATGCAGATGGAGCTTATCACCATTTTGAATGGGCAATTGGCACCGGAGAAGGACAAACTGACATTTTAGGATTTGAAGATGTTGGCTTGAATGGAAGGGTCCAAGTAACTGGACTTGATCTTGGTGGTTTTGATGCTTTCTATATCACACTTAGAGCTTGGAAACTTGATGGTCGTTGCACTGAACTCTCTGTAAAGGCTCATGGACTTAAGGGACAAGATTGTGTTCATCACAGGCTCATAGTAGGTGATGGTTTTGTTACAATAACTGAAGGGGATAACATTAGAAATTTCTTCGAACATGCTGAGGAAGCTGATGAAGAAGAGGTATTTGCCACCAGAAATTATTGTTCATAATCATAAGGATAATGCAGTCATTGAAGGGATCATTTGAGCTGCTACTCATGAAATTGTTTGAATTTTACTGTTACTATTTTTTTGTTGCTTAATTAATTTACAAAACAGGATGATGATGCAATGGAGAAAGATGGAAATGAGCTTGACAGAGATAGTTCCCAATCACAGAAGCATGCTAAGAGTCCTGAATTGGCTAGGGAGTTTCTTCTAGATGCTGCAACTGTTATATTCAAAGAACAGGTGCCTCTGACTTCTTATTATTTCAGCATTTCCTCAATTGGGTTCATTTATCTTTTACTTGTTGCGATTAATTATACAAATAAGTTAGTTGTTATCACTGAAACTTATTTCTGATGTCAACAATTCTTGATTTCCTGGTATGCAATTCTAAATATAGCTGATAAAGCACAAGGTGACTATTATAACTCTCAAGGCTCTAAATATAGACGATACTGGTATATTTTAAAAATATATCTAGCATGATTTACCACACTTCAATTTGTTGGGACAACCCTTTGCTGCATGAAATTTGGCACGCCACCTGGCACCCAGCTATGGCTCTGATTGTGAAATGAGTTCCGTATTTTGAAATCTATTGTTCATAATAATAGTCTTATCAGATCTAAATTTAAAACATTTAGCTTTTAAATCACAAACAGTATGTAAACTTCTTTGTCTAATTAATGACATTCTTCCAGGTTGAAAAAGCATTCAGAGAAGGTACAACACGACAAAATGCACACTGTATATTTGTTTGCCTTGCCCTAAAATTGCTTGAAGAGCGCCTTCATGTTGGTTGCAAAGAAGTTATTACTTTAGAAAAACAGGTAATTCTTTGTTCCTGGATCTTTGATTGTTAAAATTTCAGATCTTTTTTTTATGTTACCAAATACTGCAAGGCTCAAAAACAGCAAATTTCCAGGGTCTTATATCTGGACTTATTAATTATTTCTCAGACTAAACTCCTAGAGGAAGAAGAGAAAGAGAAACGTGAAGAAGAAGAACGCAAGGAGAGAAAAAAAACAAAAGAACGGGAAAAGAAGCTTAGAAGAAAAGAGAGGCTAAAAGAAAAAGGTAGGGAGAAGGAAAAGAAGCTTACTGAATCAAAGTCACATGATTCTTTGCCTGCAGACTCAAGTATATCATCTATCAGTTCTCATGATGAATCACTTATCATTTTGCATCATGGGGATTCTGTTGATGAACACGTTGATAGTTCTATTATTCAAGACCCTGATTCTCTTGATAATATGGATGAGAAGTCCTCAGGTGTGACTGTCACTGTGAATCATGAAACTGTAGAACACCAATCTGATATTGATGGAAACCTTCATGTTAATAATGAAACTTCTTCTGCATGTGAATATTCAAAATCATCAGGACGGAAACCAAGACCAAGGAAAAATTACCTTTTAGGTCAGGCATCCAACTGGTTTGGTAGGCGCTGTTGCTATAATACTAAAGAAATTAGTAATCAGCAAGATAAAGCTGGCATTCATTTGTGTTCCTCCAGAGGCAGAGGCACAAATAGTTTGCACAGACCCTCAAAAGAAAGGTTTGCAAAGCATAATCATAGAAGTTGCAATCCCCAAAAGGAGAGAGATCAAGATAGATTTGTTTCAATGGGTAGACTAGGGAAGGAGATAAAGATTGCCAATAAACCAGAGTATGCAGTGCATATGCCCAGGTTGTCCTATCAGAATGCTAAATATGGTAGTGGCTATTATTCACATGATAATTTTTCGTTTCCAAAAGGAAAACATGTTATTAATTCTCCAGGCAAAGAGAGTTTCAGGAAGCAGGTTTGGGAACCACTGGATGCACAGAGAAAGGTATCTAGAAATCATTCTGATCCTCAACTGACCTCAATAACATGTTTGGAACCCTCCCAGACGGCAGGTTTTGTCAAAGGTGAAAGTGGTTGTCAGCAGCATATCACACTTGAATCAGTTAGTGATGTATGCTTGGCTAACAATTCTACAAGTTCAGGAGAATTAGGTACTATGATGAGTTGTGATGCTCATGTTTGCCATGATAATTTAGACAACATTGATACTGGTACTGATGTTGCTTGCCAGGATAAACTTGGTCCCTTAAGAAAGAAAGAGAATTATTTGAAGAATGATACAGAGGAGGATCTCAGCCCTGCCAAAATCACTTCTTCTGATCCAGTAAGGAGCTCTTCTAGTTCAGATAACTGTTTTTCATGTCCTAGTGAAGGAGATAGCAGTACTAGCTCTTCAAGTGGGCAAAATGCAGAGTCATCAGTAACTTCAGATTCAGAAGATGCTTCCCAACAATCTTGCGGTGGAGATGCATCAATACCCAATAATGATTTCTTCCAAAGATTGTCAGATGAATTTCCAGATAACAAGGGCAAGGCAAATGGCGATGATGCTTTTTCAAGCTTTATTGCAGGATGTCCATCTGAGAACTGTCTGGAATGTGATTATCCAGTAGAAAATTCAGTTGTTGGCAGTGAATCCTATAGTGGACAACCTGGATATGTGACCCCTCCAATTAAACACATGTTACCAGGAGCAAACCATAGTATGAATCTGCCATATGTCCACTCTCCAGCCTTTGGCTACCATACCTGGAACTTAGATCCTTGGCAATGTGCTTGTAATGGATTCATGACATATCCCCAGGCTAACCATTATTTGCTTCCAAATCATCTTGGATATCGTCCTTGGAAAGACAGGCAATCTGATTTCACAATTCATTACGGTCCTGTACAACCTGTAGCCTTATCTGTTTTTGATGCAAACAAAGAATTATTGTATCAAACAACTAACAGAATGAATCTTGGAACCTTTAAAGAACAAAAGGGCCATGACCAATCTTGTGGGTTTCAGCAATCACACTCTCTTATTGAACCAATTGGCCACCGGCGGTCAGTTTCAAATAGACAAGTGCCATCAAAACCTTTGTCTGCAGAAAAAGGCATTGGTGAACATTGTGCCAAGCCAAACAGTGAACATCCATCCTTTTCTTTATTTCACTATGGTGGTCCGGTAGATGCAAATACTGCTGGATTTAATGGAAAATCACATCCTCTTAAAGATGAAACCACTGGTGGTATAGTCTCCAACTTATCAACAACTCAGGGTCAGGCTTGCTCAAAAGAGGAAATAGAGGTTGAAGAGTATTGCTTGTTTTCTTCTAGATATGATGCAAAATTTTCATTCTTTTGATGCAGTTCAAGTAAGCATGCTATTTAGGCTTCTCTGCTCTAGTTGTGAAGGCGTGATCAATTGTAGTCTATGATAAAACAATCCAATCTTCCTTATAAGTTTTAGCATATATATCCTCATTGGTTGGTGTTTCCAGTTTGCGCTTCCTGTTACGGATTGTAAAAAGGAAATCTTCGAGTGATAATAGTTTTTACTGTTTCTTCCTTCAGACCAGTCAGTATTGAATTGAGATATGCTTTCCATGGTAAATGAAAATTGATTTATTACTTGTCTTCAGATTCTTGGAGCAATTCCTTCACACTTTGTCGGCGAGCCAAGATTTGTTACAGGGGGCTTGCTTTGGTTGTGTCAGCATTACTTTATTTTCTTAGCCTTTGCAAATACTTTATTTCTAGTCTTCTTTCGGTTGCCATCTATTCTACTCCCTTTGTGTTGGATATGCAACTTCTTAGCCTTCTGCCACCTTGTTATATGCTGAAACAAAGAATATAGTGGTAGCTTCTGTTTTGCACAGGTAGCCTTTTTAAATTTGATATATATGTATTCAAGAAATTTAATTTAAACATTATATTCTTAGTTATTAATACTAATATTTTTTGGGGAAGTATGCCAGATGACTTACTGAATTGTGTACATATTAAATTTTATAAATTCAACTTAAATTATCATTTTATATACCTTCCAATTTTTTGATTTTACACTTCATCTTCCATTTCTTCTCTTAGACTCGCATGTTTATTTCCTGAATTCTTGTTGCTCCCATGAAGGTTTTCCTTTTTCCCCAAGTTATTTTAGAATTTCCCAACTTCACTCTCGGATTTTTTATTGTGGAATTTCTCAACTTCACTCTCGGATTTTGATTTCTTAAAAAAAAAAGGAAAATCAAAATTCCCGTTGGGTGGAACATGATCCTGGAACATAATCCAGTGGGACCGTGGGGGTACATCCAGTCGTTTGATCGCTTTCTCTGATCCTCATGAGTTTTATAGGATTTACAGTTTGTGTGGTTTAGTTGAGAGAAATTTCTTTTTTTTTTTTGTATCCGCAAAATTCTCCTTTTTTCCGCTTGAGATCACTTAGGTGGAGTGGAACCCTAGTTACATTTGTTGGTCGTTTTTTTTTTCGAAGTAACATGTGCGCTTGTAGATCCTTTCATGTTTTTGCTCGCTATAGAGGATCCTCTAAATGAAGGAGAAGAAGACTGTTTCTACGTTGAAGCGTGTATTACTTAACTGTGCTTCTCAGGTTCGTAAAAATTAGTCATCCAAAATTCGTCAGTTAGAGCATATGTTCTTTTGTTGGTATTTTAATTTTTTTCAATTTTCCTTCAGACAAAAGAATATGGCTTGTGCATCTCAAGAAAAGTTCCAGAGATCGAGCGTGATATGTGTTTGAACGAATTCCTTAAACTAAAAGCATGCATGCAGTGCACGATATCTAAACAAATTTACTATTAAAGAACATTTTCTTGATTATGAATCGTTTTTTCTCTTTGTTTTATAAACATTCCTCAACTGATACAAAATATCATCTATTGTTCTTAAAGATCAGAAATAAGGTGTAGAATTGACTCAGCAGCTTGATAAGCTATTTGGGTTCCCTCTTGAACTCTTGGACATCCTTGGAGCTGCTGGAAGATTAAGTTAAAATTAAAGGTTTGAAGCTTGAGTTGTATCGAGCAGGTTCTGTTTAAAAATTGAGTTATTTGCTAATATTGCTTGCTTCATATATCTGTAAATGAGTACAAAGAGTTATATAGTGACAGGTTACCTGGCTAGAGGCTCTAAGCTCAAATTAAACTATGTGGGAAGAAGCTTCTAGTGAACAGGCTCAAGGGGGAATTAGTGGTTCTGGTGCACTCTCGCACGTTTACATTCAATATCTTGGAACACAACAATATTATGACGATGGGAATAAGTTGCTTCTGGCTCCATTATCTGACCATGTAATACAATTATGTTAAGTCTTTGATCAGCTCTTCTGGAATATTTGTGAGAATGCTGGTTTTATTCTGATGTTTTACATCACAGGTTTTGTCCTGGAAAGTTGGTACATCTCAGTTGGATCCTCCCAGTTCTGATTTTGTTGGTGAAGGGACTGGTTTATTCATCAGATATTCCCTTGATGCAAAGTTAATAGGGATTCAAAGGTTTAATCATGAGATACAATTCAAGAATAGAGAATTCGGGCAGAGATTTAGTCACATATGCAAAACTGACTCTGAGAGAATACTTGGATTCTTTTGGACAGAGTGCCTCTCCTGTGATCTTATATTTGATTAAGACAAGGTTGTTTCACCAAAAAGCTCATTACAATGCAGCTACAAATGCTGATTTGCACATTTTATTCTATAATGTTTTATTTTTAAATATCTTATTAAAGTATTTTGACAGCATTGTATTTAATAAGGTAACACATCATAGTTTTATGTGGTCATGTGACAATTCATACTACTCGGAGTCAAAATAGATCTGGCTAACAAGTAACAACAAGAAAATAAGAGTTTTCCCTATTTTTTTAGAACCCATTCTTTATTTTTGATGGCCCTTTCTGTCAAACAATTTAATTAGATTGGATTAAAATTTTATCAATCCATTTTAAGATGAGTTCAAATGAATTTATCCATTTAGGTCTACGATTCGCATGAATTAGCCTGCGGCAGACTTAGTTGACTCGCGAGTTGAGAAAGTTTATTTATTTATTTTAAAATTTAAAATTAAAATAAAAATTCAATAAATTAATAAATTTAATCCATCTAAATTATTATTCAAATTTAAAATTTTCAACTTGATTAATTTAAATTGTAATTCAAATTTAAAATTTTTAATATTTTTTTATTTTTTTGATAGGTTTATGAGTTGATCCGTCTAATCCGCAATTCGTAATCCGTTTTGGATTAGATTAGATTGAAAATTTTTTTAATCCGTCAAATTAGTAGGTCAGTCTGTTCTGCTCTACCATATGATGATTTTTAATGGGTTAATGTGTTCTGTCATAGATTGATCTGTTTGACAGCTCTATTAATAATTAGCATATGTTTGATTTGTTTACTCAATCATAGTCTGGCATTCTAATTTATTATTTCTTAGCATTGCCCAAATTTCCATTTGCTATCCCCGTAAATCAGTCATCAAAACAAAGACTTTGATCGAATTGATTCATGTGAAAATTCGAATCATGCAAAAGGGGAAATGATCAACAAGGTTTCCAAATTATGAAATAACCTTTTTAGAGTTTCAATATTATTAGATTATCATACTACAAAGGATTTGTAATGTTTGGAAACGATTCTGACAACATTGCAATTTCGCAAAAAACAAAAAAAAAAAAAACAAGGTCTCAGTGTACGGCAAACAAAAAGATAATGACTTGGGAAAGTGACATCTATAACAATTAGTGTTCAAGCTCAACTATTACAGGAAAAAAAATAATCTGACACACAAAATTTACTGTTGCAATTATTCAGTTATTACAGCACACTAGCAAAAAATTTTAAACTGGTTCCTAAAAGCTTTATGCAAGTTCCTAAACAATTCGGATGAAACCAGGGTGGTCGTTAAGATCAACAAATTGCTCTTCCGATCATTAGATCAGGAATTCGAACATGTTTCATATAAATGGGAAATAATTAAACATAATCATAAATTCAAAAAAGCCTGTTAGTCACTTCAAGTATAATAAAACAAAAAAAAATCTCACGAAACTGAATATGGATTGCCAGTGGCTAATCTACATGGAAATGTCATGATAAAAACACCTTTCGATATTTACTCCATACCTCATATGAACCTATAATTTCCAGTGTCGAAAGCTGTTGGAAAGTACCAGTCGAGCACATAAAATCCAAAGAAAGCCATTGGAGTACTGCTGCTTCCTCAAGTGAAAGGATAAAAATTCGAAAAGAGCAAACTGCCGAGGAGGACATAACTGACAAAGTAAGCACAGACCAAGCAGCCCACTCTTCTGGAGTTGATCCTGTTTGAGACTAACAGGTGAGATGCAAACCAGTAGATAGGAGGGCTGGCTGACAAGAAGCGCGTTGATACCTGGAAGAGAAAACATGTTCTAGGCATGTGAGGAGCAAACCCTATTTAGCAAAGAAGAAATATATCACATGTCCATGCCAATGATGACATGGGATTAACCAAAAGATGACTTTATATATATATATAGGAAGAGAAGGTTGTAGTCTAGAAATTCGATGAAGAGAGACAACTGAAAATTTGCTAAGTATCCAACTGACTCATTTATGATAGCTTCGTTTTTTGGCAAGTGATTAGTAAACTTGATCTAAAATTCCTATCCTGGCAATCTCAGTAAATTGAATGATATAACCAATTGAATAAGCCCGCATGTGATTGAGCTCATCTGTCCTAATCCAATTACCACAGTGAGAGGGTTATTGGTCTCCCACACTATTGATTCATAAACTTAAAATTGGAATCTAAACTTTTATTTCTAGTCTTGTGAAGCCCCTTCAAGTTTAATCACTTTGAATTTATTCTTGCAATAGCCTATCAATTTCTCCTTGAATTTGCATCATATTCAAACTTAATAGCTTGGAGGATTAACTCAAAATGCTTAACCACAAGTTGTGGTACACTGTTACAAAGGCCCCAAATCCACAATTTATGATGTGAGAATTTAGATTTTCATTATCTACACTGGGGGTCAGGTCATCGAGACGAATGTCCACAATATAGTCCAGAAACCATGCATACTCCAGTTCTCAAGCAATTATTTTAAATTCCTAGATAACAAATATACATTAAATAAACAAAATATTGAGTACAAAATCTTATGAAAAGGATATCAATGTATATAACGTTGAAAACTAAGATTAACAGTTGCTTGGGTTGGAAGGCTTTCTTTTAGTAAGTTGTGGGATATAATATATAAAGAAATTTTAAGATTCAAATAGCTAGTGTTGTCTAATATTGTTAGATTTGCCAAATCTAAATAGTGCTAGCATGGATTTAATATAGTTGTTCTGTTTTTATTGCCTTGTCAATCTAGAAGGAAGTATTCCTATGAGTAAACAGCATCTATTCATGCTTTACTTGGGGTGTCATCTTGAGCTTTTTTCATGTGAGCAGTCATTTCATCAAACTTAACAGTGCTAAACGGAAGGTATTGATGAAACATAAACTGACCTGTACATGCATCACGAAGAAAGCTGTGAATGTCAGAAAGGCCAGATGCAAGATAAAAGGAAGAATTAAGACGAAGTCAATTTCTTGTTTTGAATGAAGAATTTGATCAAGAGACTTATGATCTTCAGAACACTCTGAAATTTTCTGTTTTCTTTCCTGCTGCTTTCTCCGCATAATCATCTTCTGAGCTGTACAAGTTGCAAGTATTGCAAGACTTGTCACTGAGGGCAAAAACTAATTACAAAAAATTTATACAAAAAGCAACTTATAGTATTAAACAAGCCTCGTTACAGCTGCTCTTACACCTTGACTGAAGTGTGAAATCTACATACTATAGTAGCAAAATTTGTTCTCCAACATTCATTAACTACCACAAAATATATGGATGAAAAAAAGTAACAAAAGAAAAAGGTTGATCAAATAATCAATTATCTTATGTACCAGAAGTTAAGGCAATTATCACTTCTGTAGACTCAAACTTCTGTTTACATGGAGGTGTAAACGGACAATGGATGTTCAAACATAAAGAGAGTGTATAACCATGATAAACAAACGTTCTAGTATTTAAAAACTACATGAAAGCCCTTTTATTTCATGTACAATAGTTATTTAACAGAGTTAAACCACCAGCATATCTCACATCACTGGGATTACAAGTGCTCAAAAAATTGAGAATTAATACCTTGGCCATTATTATAAGACATATCATTTGCTGAAGCATAGGGAGCATCTGAACTTTTATTTGCTTCAACTGACTTTGGCACAAGAGTAAAATCATTTTTCTTGTGTATATGTAATGGCTGAAAAGCTTCATATAGTAAATTTGAGTAAAGAATAACCGAGCCAATAGCCAGAGACAGAGTCGGAGATGCGAGAAGAAAATTAGGCAACTGTTTTACTTGAAAATATCTGAGGAAACCTACTCCCCTAGTATCGACCAAAAGCAGAAGATTCAGTTGCCAAAACAAGAGTAAAAAATGTTAAGTAATGATGCAAATAATTTCAAAGCAGAAAAAAATTAATCCTCGGACAAACTCTTGAGGCCAATGTTGATACACATACATGAAATAGTTTAGGGAGAAGTACCAGTAATGACTTTGAAGAAAACCATATAGAAGAGGGACTCTCTCATTGCACCAAGGCCTCAAATCAGTTGAATTACCACCTAAGCAGATAGTGAAGTATCCATATGCTTGGAATGCCAGAAATGGCACAAATACTAAAATAGATTGTATGGCTCCAATCAGAATTGCCTGCGCTGCCTACTTAAGGAAAATAAGTATAGCAAAAATCAAATTCACTGCTACAACAAACTAATGAAATCCACAAAGAGAGGTTCAGTCATTTAATAGCATCAGCAAAGCAATCTTACCAGCAACTTCTTTTTATGAATGGTAGCATCATAAGCATGTCTCAGTGCCTGAAAACAGAAATAACCAGCATTAAGTGCTCCATTTGACCGAGCTGAACCAGAGAGTGCAAGCAGGAGGATCGCCACAGTATTTGCACCAGAAAATACATAGTATATTCCCCCAAGTGAAAATAAGGCATATAGACTCTCTGAATAGCTGTCAAGGAAATATCTATCATTAATCAAATGGAAAATCTAGAATAAGAAAAATAATCTGAAAGATCACATGAACAAGGGCATTACATTGATGAATAAAAAATTGATGCTGGGTTAAAGCAGAACAAAACTGATGCTCGTAATGCAGACGCTGTGTCTTTTAAGACTATAAATGATACCCTGTAATCGTGTAGCAAAGGCATAGTTAGCGTAATACAATTTGTCTCGTTCGACTAACATTGCACAGATAAAAAAAATTAATAGTTAAAACAAGTAAATCAAATGCCTACGGAACAAAACTAGTTTTAAATTAAAGATCTCTGAGATACTTGAAGTAGGTTATTACGTCGAAGACTACAGAAACAAGAATGGATGAAAGATGACAAATCCATTTAGATTCTCAAGAAAAACTTCTCACCTATAGAAAAGAAGAATCAAAATTTTAGAAGTGATCATGAACAAGTCCAACTTACCTATAGAAGAAAACTGCAGCAAGCAAAAAGGCAAGATTGTTCAACAGATAACCTGATATCGCCAACACAGCTCTGTACCCAATGATTGGTACCAAAGGAGCAAACACTACAAACCCAGAAAAGGGAATAAACAAGTCATTGGACAACAGGATAAAGCTATTTCCTTTGTATCAAAGTCTAGGTCTAGAGTTAGAAGCAGAAAAAAAAATCCAAATTTGAGCTCACCGGATCGAGAAAGTAGGACGATGCAGGCGGGAAGAAGCGGGAGGAAGGCATACGCGTGCTCGTACTCGTAGCCGCACTGCGCGATCCGGAGGAAGAAGACACCGTCCCAGACGACGCTGGCCTCAATTGCTGCCCCAACCCGGGGCCAAAGGACGGCTTCCGGCGGTTGGTCACGGGCAGTGGTACTGAGGCAGCTAGGGTTGAGGGAGGCGGATGTGTCATAGGGGGCGAAGAGAAGGCGCCAGAAGGCGATCAGAGTCAGAAGGATGAGCCTCGACAGGAGCGCAACGCGGATCAGGAAGCACTCCGCCGCTCTCTCAGCGTTCTTCTTCCCCATCGGCATGGCGTCGAAACGGAGATCGAGCTACCTTCGATCTAGTTCTTCGCTCGTTACTCGACGGGCTCAGTTCGACCGAGCCGGGATTCAGCGAGAGCCGTCGAATCCAACTATAATTTTCAGCATGCTCCTCACATTTATTAATTTTTAAAAACCCCTCCAATGTTTAGTTAATGCTTAAATATCCCTCTAAAATTTTTAGTTTGTTATATCAAAATATTCCTTAATACTTCTTAATTACAACTAAATAGGAGTTTGACATTGGATGTTCAACTACTTACACTCAATAGGTGTGGTGTTTGGCCCTCGGCCACTCAGCCATTTGGGTGCTCAGGAGTTCAACACTTGAATGTTTGACCATTCGATACTGGATAGTCGGTAGGCGGACACTCACCCACTCACCACTCGGGTAGTCGTTCAATACTCGACCACTCGGTAGGCAAGCATTTGGTCACTTGGCACTCAAGTAGTTGTTTGGTGCTTGACTAATCAATAGACAGACATTCAGTAACTCAGCACTCGGGTAATTGTTCGACGTTCAGCCACTCGACACTTGGACGCACAACAATTTGACACTCGGGTGCTCAATCACTTGGAGTGATCGAGCATTCAGCGCTCAAAATGCTTAGGCATTCTAATGTTCGGGAATGCAACCCACTCAACATTCGACAGATAGGCGCTTGGCTACTCGAACACAAGCAATTGTTCGATGCTCGCAACCCACTCGGACACAGACAATTGTTCGACGCTGGCAATCCACTCGGCTCGGACAACTGTTCGACACTCGAGCTGAGGGTTATAACTTGAGATTGGGCCATGTAGATGCATCCTATTAAAGAGCGGAGCTAGGTACAAATGTACCTGGGCTTCAACTCTGGGCATGTTCAAAGATTTGTTATGATTTTGATAGAAAATTGCTTTGATTCCGGTTGATGAGTAAAATTATTACAGTATTAGTCCGAAGGGCCACCATTGATCCAACTGATTTAGTCCGGACTAGATATCTACTATAGAAGGTTTAGATAATTTTCAAAAATCCCTCTTTTTTTAAAATAAAGAATACAAAATTATAACTTCAGAGCAGTTCCCTTCCTCACGCACGTTACTTCCAAGCTTCTACCTCTGTCTACCTTATGAATCTCAAATTGTCAGAGGCATCACCAAAGGAAGAAAATAAAGAAACAATCAGTAAACAAAAAAAAACAAAAAAGTAAAAGAGAATTAAAGCGAACGCTTTGGATATTAATTCTTCTTTCTCGGGATCGATAATTCTCCTCTCTTTTTCCAGTCGGTCTCTGTATTTTCTGCATATATTGCAACTTTAAAAGAAAAGAGAAGGAATAAATGGAAAAGATAAAGCAAGAAGATGAGATATCCCAAGGAACGAGGCCGCCAACCTCTTCAAAGCTGTCGAAATGGAGGGAAAAAAGCGAAATTTCCTTTGGGATTAGAGGAGATGAACAACGAGAAGTCTTGTAAAATGGAGAGAAAAAAAAAGTGAGGAAAAAAATCTGTAGGATTAGAGCGAGTGTTTTTCCAACTCTAGTAAAAGTGTCCTGCAAAAGGAAAGAAAAGGAACAAAAATGACGTAAAAATATGCATAAATATGTGAGTTAACAAGATTAGCTAATTGTCAGGAGACATAATTTTAAAACAAGAATGGCTAATTGATATATCCATAATAATCTGCGATTAATAGAGGATGTGAGCCGGGCTGACCTAGGTTTGGATGGGCCGGGCCGACCTAGTTCATTTTTTTATTGAAGGAGTATTTGACTACACTGTCTGGAAATGACATTTATACTGACGTCCTCGTTTCCGAAACGCTGAAAAACTTACAAGAAACGGCCCCAGCTCGACAGGCAAGTCAAGAAATCCACCGAAGTAGTCGAAGGTCACGTGCGCTACGTGTCGCACGTCGGTGGGTCATGTTAGAATTAGCCCTTAGTGTCAATTCGGACTTGAGTTGAACTCAAGTCAACTCAGATTGTATGAGACTCGAGTTAGACTCAAGTCACACAAGCTAATTCGAATTTATCATGCATGAGATGCATAATCTTCCTTAAAAGAAGAGAAAGATTATCATGTATAAAATGTATGATCTTCATTAAAAGAAGAGAAAGATCTTCATGCATGAGAGGCATGAGAGTTAATAAAATATTAATTTCTTAGATCACTA
>JBBMKF010000084.1:2402242-2423336 GCA_037834155.1 Curcuma caesia | reverse complement strand
CTTAGTTTCACATTGGAAAGTGGGAAGCTTTTGAAAAACTTTATGTGTCGATTGGAATTAAAAGATATCTTAATTATGAGTAATGATAGAGAGCATGAAAAGCTAGCATGAAAGCTAGTATGAAAGACACAAGCATAGAAGTGGGACCCCCTTGCATGCAGGTGGGATCCAGCCTCTTATGTCTTTCATGCTAGCTTTTCATGTTCTTTATCATTATTCCTTAATTATATAGATAGATACCATGAGACGTTTTAAGTTTGGGTTTAGGTGTAATAATAATTAATTAATCATAGATAGGCTTTGGCTAGGAATGGTAATAGATTGTGTTTGAATTTCGATGAAGTCGAGACAATGTCCTCTTCTATCGTGATCAATTGCAGTTTCTTGATTATATTTATTTCTTCTCACAGATGATCATGAAACCGACCGTGTAGGACCGCTGGGGTGGCGAATTACATCTTTTACTGAAATAATAAATTGTATTTTGATCAAATTTCATATCTTTTATCATTATCTCCATCGGATACTCAACTTTTATCTCCATTCTCCTATCTATAAGAGAATCAGATATTCATCTCTATCCTCTATCAAGAATCAAGTTTTCTTATATATATAATTTAATCAAATATTCGAGTTGAATATAGATATGATTTTATCAAACTCGCATCCATATCCAAATCCGAAAATCCTCATACTTAATTATTTAATAGGATTTTAAAAAAATTTTATATCCTACTCCATTTGAGTTGGATATCGAATCCTTCATCGGATTCAAAGAGAATTATCATCTTTAGCAAATAAAAAAAATGGAGTTATTGAAAACTAGCTGTTTTATTTCGAAATTTCAAAAGAGAAAACAGCTCTTTAAAATGGCTTGTCGAATTTATAAACAAAGTCTAATAGATCTCCATCAAATTTTCTCCCTTAATCTTACAATTTTTCTCAGCAACTTAGTCAAACAACGGTTTTAATTTATTATCGATACGAGTGCATCCATCAGCCAGCTTGAATGCATTATATATATTGAAATATCAACAATCCCCTGATTGATTAACTAATTAATTAACAACTGTCTCCACTAAATCAACGATATTCTAACAAAGCAAACGAAGTGTGCTGTCATTAAACCATTAATTAACTATGCATTTCTTGCAGCCTTTCGAATAATTAAAATTTTAAAATAACATCACTCGACGTTCCCCATGCACGTGATGGCCACCCGCGCACCCCATCTCATGAGACTAAACTACCGATACGGAATCTGGATCCCGCAGGACGAGAATCTATCGACGATCCAGCCGCCGCCATGAGTTCCAACTCAGTTAAAAATTCAAGATTCTGTCGGAGGACGAAAACAAGATGCGGGGCCGGCAACAGGAATCGAATCTTTGAAGTCGGCAGCACGTGAGCTTCGGATTCTTAGGGAATCTGTCGCGACGACAATCTTTGTCATTCGCGTGTTAAATTAGACGGTATCACGTGTCTCAGAGAATATTCCAACCAGGCCTCCATTCGCCGAGGAGTTGGACTCGCATTCGATGGTTGATGACAGCAGGAGAGGAGATCGCCAACCCCCGCCCATTCATTATTATCATCATTATTATTTTTGCTATTTATTTAGTGAATCTTTCTTGATTTGCAAAGCATGTGCAGCTGGAGAAGTACTGGCTTATTAGTGGGATGCATGGCTTCTGGGGAAACCCTGCATGCATGCATGCATGATGCACCTGGTCGTACGTAGTATATACGAAAAAGAGATGAAGCACATGTATATGACGCGCTAGCTGTAATCAGTAACACTTTTTTTATATAAGGCCACTTAACAGCTTCCATTGCTGCACTAAGAATTAAGCATCAAACCTAAGTACCAGATGATCATGGCTTTTAAGATTAGGTATGTTGTAGTGATAATGACAGTTTTTCTGTTAACTCTCTCCCCTGTTGAAGCAAGATTTCTGAAGACGGCGGAAGATGACACCAGACTAACGAGCAATGGCGGAGGCTCAATGCCAGTAGACAACTTTACTAGTAATAAAGCAGCTGCTTTATTGCAAGGCAGCATTAATGCTCCAGGAGAGGAGCAAGGCGACGGTAATGGGCTCGTAGTGGGCAATGAAGGTGCACGTCCGACGAAGCCGGGACACAGTCCCGGCGTGGGCAACTGATCACGCATTAATTTTTAGTTAGATCGTTTCATTCATGCATGGCCACTAGAGTTACTGCTGTTTCTAGATCATTATTTGATGGTAGATCTTTGCAGATCATTACTCAATTTGTACGAATAGTTTGTCTTTGTTAATTAATAGTTTAGATTTAATTTAGCTTTCGTTTGCTTGTCGTATATATCTTCCATTGCGTCCTTTGAATCGCTTATATATATTGTTTGATAATGTTATATATTTACTTCGAAGATCATGCTCCTGATCATGCTTGATGAAGCCCGGATGGAATCGTATATGAGTAGGGTCTCCTATAAGAATTTTCCTGCAGTAATGTCACTCTTCGAATATTTAAACTCTTTTTTTTTTACCTTTTATCAAACGACAATTTTCCTACAGGCTACAGGAATACCATAATTTACTGATAAGAGCAAACTCCGATCCAACAAAATTAATAAAGGATAAAAATCGTTTATTATCACGCAGCTTGAAGAAAGAACTCCATGAACATGTACAGATCAAAGTCAAGCTTCAAATTAATCATGCAAATGACCCCCGTGATTCATCTGTTCATGTCTTTTCTTGGACGAGAGATGAACCAATTCTGGAAAGAATGATTTCTCCTTGTTAACTACCACACCTGCAGGTTCAATCTCTCGTAGCCTAGCATGAACTACATCATCCTTTTCTTCCTTAGTAATGCTTTTGAGTTCATCATTGTGGACTTCCTATAGGACTCGATGAAGCTTTAACTGCATCGTTAGCTTTTCTTCGCTGTTCAAGTTTGGCCCTCCATTTTCTCAGTTCCGGTTCTACATCCAATTTTTCTTCCTGAGCCTTGTTTGCCTTCTCAGTCTCAACTTTGAGGAGTTCTTTACGCTGTTCCAATTCTCTATATGCTTCCTTCAATCTCTCTAGGCTATTTATTTGCGATATCTTGGCCTCATCAATCTGTGCAAGAGCAGCCGCTAGTCTATTATGTGCAAGTTCCACAGCTTCATGGACTCTTTTGCTGAGAGTGAAGTATTGATCCGGTGGAATAAGGATCACCTTCTGTTTTCGCAGCCTGTTCACTCTCCTGCAGAGCTTTCAGTACTGCTGCTAATGCTTGCTCTGATTCTTTGGCTGCATGCTGCTTTTTCCTTCAAAGCTACCTGTAATTTGCTCCTTGTGGTGTTTGCAGAGGCTTCTGCTAGCTCCACTCCTTCGACCTTTTGTAGTTGTTGTTGTGCCATCAGTGAAGCTGATCTAGCTTGATTTAGTTCCTCAGTTCTTTGTTGCAACAACATGGGCACCACCACCATCTTGTCTCTGGCTTCCTTTTCCTTTATCTGCACCATTTCAAGCTCTTGTTATGTCCTATCAAGTTCAGATTCTAGAGAAGAAACTACTATCAATACCACACTTACCCTCTGCTTTAATGCGGAAATAGCCAGTTCATCCAATCCTTCTGGAGATTGAGTTCCAAAGCTTGCGTAGCTGATCTCTCTTTAGCATCATTTGATTTGGTGGAGGCAGAAGAATCAATACTTACCTGAATACTAACTTCCGACAGAAGTTCCATTTTCATCTTCATGCTTTGAAATTTTTGCCAGCTCTACTTTCAACGTCGTGAGAGAATGAAATGGTGGATCATCAACAACTGGCGATAAAACTGCTTTGAAATTCAAAGATGACACAGCAACATTTAACTATGTAAATTAACTACAAATTCTAAGATGACCTTTTAATCCCAATCCCAATAAACTTCAAAGTCCGCAAGACATTTTAAGAATATCAAAATTCAAAACAAATAAATAAAATAGAACAGTTCATTTATTCCAAGACAAATGATTGTACATTTGGTCATTCATAAAACATTATTTATGGTCACATTCGGAAGACACCATATTTGGTATCCTGAGGGACAGGCTTAGTTGAAGCAGAAAGACAGAGGCCAATGACCTTTCTAGTGTCGGAGGGGTCAATGATGCCATCATCCCACAGCCTTGCCGTGGAGAAATAGGGGCTTCCTTCTTTGTCATAAGCTTCTACAACTTTGCTCTTAAATTTCTCCTCTTCTTCTTCAGTCCACTGCATTCAACAGGAAAAAAGAGGGAAAAGAAAAAAAATTAAAAAAGAAAAATATCAATCATGTACTTCAAAGAGAATTTCCTTAGGTTGTGTTTATTTGGGTAAAAAAAAGGGAGCAGATATTGAACCAACTAAATGTAATTTGGTAGAATGATATCGGGAGAGAAGATAAAGAAGCGTGCTGCAATATATATGGTAGGAGAGCATTTTGTGCTCTATATTACCACCTTTCTACCTTCCCCTTTCCTTGCTCAGAAAAATGTCTTCAACTTGTATATGATGCTGGAATAAAAAATTAACAATTACCTCAATTCCTTGTTTTTTCTTGTTGCTCTTCTCAATTTGGGCAAGAACACCAGCAGCCTGAGAAGGTAAACAACAACGAAAGTGCAGCAAGGTTATCAAGGTTAGGTGCCTGATAATAGAGTATTTATAGTGTGTTTGATTGATGAAGAATTGACAAGGACTAGAACAAAATTTTCAATAAAATATATGAAAGGAATAGAAACATGCACAATTTAATTTGATTATGGAATAGAATAAGACAAGCCATTCTAAATGAATTTCGTAGGAATAGTATAAAATAAATAAAGAATTGTCCTCCCAATGCTAATATGTTTATACAAGAAATATTCCACATAGTTCATTTGTAAGGTATACAGGTAAAGGAGTTATCTGCTACCTGAATGCCACCCATCACAGATATCTTCGCAGTAGGCCATAGAAACAAGAAGTTGGGACTGTATGCTCGTCCGCACATTCCATAATTCCCAGCACCAAAACTTCCACCAATAATTATTGTTATCTTAGGAACCTACAAAATTTTTCCACAAGAAAAAACTATTTGATCAGCAAAATCTGTCTTCCTTGTGAAGTATAAAATGGAAGAGTCATAATTCGGAAGCAAAACCATATATCTTGAAAACAATTGGAATAGCCCAGTTATATCAACAACTAGATACTCTAGTCTTTATATAGCAGCTGCTTACCACTCAGTATAAGACAACCTGCTATAAATCATCAATAAATATCCTAAACAAGCATCAAACATACAAATAATTGATTCAATTTGTGTTGGATAAGGCTAAAAGGAAAATTATAACACTTTCGATACAATTCACCACACTTTATGTATTATAGTATCAAGCAATTTAGAAATAATATGTAGAAAAACCTATAAAGATAACGTTCATTATCTTAGAGAAATTGGATGTAGCTAAAATAGATTATCAAATGAGAAAAAATATATTAAGATGCTTGGACATATTCAAAGATGATCAAGGATTTTATAGTTAGACAAGTCAAATAGATTAGGATTGGAGCTATATGAGGTAGAGATTTCAATAATGATAATAGTATATCTAGTGTAGATTGAAGTATTGGGATAAGATCCATGTAGCCAATCCTAAGTGTTGGGGATTAACATGGTTTCTTCCTGGTGAACAAGCATTAATGTAATCTTTCGTGCAAGTACTGTTGAGGTACAATATAATATTCAACTATGGTCGACTCCTTGAATGATGAGGGCATCATGTGGTTGGGTACAAGAGAAGCAAGTTTTTACCTACTTACACATCAAGAAAACAGAATGGACAATTCCTCATCATAGTTATAAATTGAGGCACATTAATTAACTTTAAATGAACCAATTAGAGTTGAAGGTATGAAGGATATAGCGAGACAACACATAATTCTACAATTTAAAAAGTGGTAAAAGATTTAAGAATTATTAGTAGTGATATAGCTGCACACAGAGTTCAATGTACATCTTTGTTGTTATATTTTCATAGTTCAAATGCACAACATGAAATCAGCCATCCAAAAATTGAGTATACATCCTCAGACTCCGACTAAAGATCTAAATTCGTTAGGTACTGTTAACTAGTGCAACTTGAACACAAAAATGGTGAGTATTACAAGTAGGTTCAGTATCCAGGAAACATAAGTTCTAAGCGGACAAAAGCAGATCACCGCTCAAAAATTTGAGTGTATCCATCTAACTATCTATGGTGGTCAATATTTACAAACACAGCCTTGTTAGGAAGAATATAGAATATCCAATATAAGAGAAATGGAAATAGAAGAGACCTTTACACAGGAAACAGCCATAACCATTTTGGCTCCAGCTTTAGCAATACCATTTGCCTCGGACTTTGATCCAACCTGCCCACCAGCACATATTAATGGTAAACATTATATGATAGGATCCATTCATCATATAAGATTCTTTAAAAAATCGAACTAGCAGCATGTTAGGTAACCAAATTCTTTTGAAGATAAAAAATGTGTCAAGACAGGATTGGCAAATAATCACATAACATATGTGTGAGCAACATGAGTCACTGGCATCACACACAAAAACTAGCAGGACAATGAAATATTCAGATTGAGCACAATTTATTTACCAGCACATTCTTGATCACCACTCTTACTATGCAAGTACCTATAACACACTTGAAATGTGCATGTGAACGAAACCTGCAGAATATGATATGGTTGATCATGATGGCATTTTCTGCACATCGACAAGGACCAAGCTATGAAGGAAAGATATATTTTTTTAGTGTTGCAAGCATTCAGGCTCCCCATTAATTTTTCCAATGCTAGAATAAAGCTCTCATCAGGTGATATAACATACAGCGCATAAGAATGTAGCTGATTGCAACAGAAGGCAAACCAAGGATAGGAGTGCATTAACGATGGAGAATTTTGTTGCTTTTTAAACTCTACCTCTCTCTACTTCCCTATGCCTATTCAAATGCACAATAGCCAAACAAAGGGGATGGTAATGAGAGAGCTCAAGAGGGAGCCCAATATAACCCATAGTAAGGACTTAGGTAGGGACCTCTTGGTATTTGGAACTCTTATTTGGAGATATGGGATTAAGAGTTGGAGCTTCTTATACTCTCCTCGTCTCCCACCCTTTCACATGCACATCAGGTTCAACATCACTAGAGGGGAGGGATTGACTATGGTACCAAGTTAAAGCCCAGGAGCATCCCAAAATGCCATAGCATTTAGGTGGAAAACCTCTTAGTAATTAACTGTATTTTAAGAACCCTCACTTAGAGATGTGAGATTAAGAGGTGGAGTTTTATCCTATCCTCACTTCTCGCTCTCTTTAACACGGAACTGGTTGGTTCAAAAGTCAATTTCTCAATGAGAAGTGATGCCTAGATTTGATTAGAATATTTTCTAAATACCTGGAGATGGATATCTAGGTAACATTCACCAAATAAATAGCTTTTATGATAAATCCTACATGTCTAGATATAACAAACAGTTTATTTTGATCACTCTACTAAGTGATGCGTTCAACCATTTCTTCACATAATCAATCAAAATTGTTACTTTGTTCCAGAAAACACTCCTAAAGATTAATGATTAGGCAAGTATGCCACATAAATGGAAAAATGACTAAGGAACCCAAAAAACGTAATTTTAATGTAGGGGAGCATGGGAGATGAAACTTTGGGAAAGGAATAGATAGATACTTTAATTGCCATTGCTAAGCATCAAAGATGGCTTCAGACTATTACAAACTGAGAAATTACAAGCAAAAGTTTGAACTATTTCAGAACCAAATACAATACTAGCATTCTAGCATGTGATTTGGAACATGCTGATGTTTAGTTGCTAAAGTAGCACAATATACAATGAGAAGAAAGATAGAAGGGTGTACCATAAATCCAGTGATATTCTGAAGAAATATCAAAGGAATATTACGCTGTGCACATAACTCAATAAAATGAGATCCTTTTAAAGCAGATTCAATAAACAATATGCCATTATTTCCAATTATTCCAACTGGTTGCCCATAGATTCTTGCGAAACCTGTCACAAGTGTCTAGAGTAAAATCTAGTTAATATTACTATATTCGCAGAACTACAAAAGCAAAAGAAAATGTAATGAGAATCAAGTAGTTTTGAAGATCTTACTGTGCCATATAACTTCTTGAATTCTTCAAATTCGCTTCCATCAACAATGCGAGAAATCACAGATCTAATATCAAAGGGCTGCTTCTGATCAACAGGTGCTATCAATGTAAGTTCTTTCTCATCATATAATGGATTTTTATAAAAAGAAGAGATGCTTGGTGAACTATTTGCCCATCTCCCAGCCATGTGTAGGTTCTTAACTATATTTCTCCCAATTGTCAGGCCATGAATTTCATCTACATCATGTTGCATTCATGAAGATCATCAGAAACTCAGAACTAATAGCTTTTAGCTTCATAAATCAAAATGGAAAAAATATATAGAAGGAGGAGAAAAAGGAATCAAGAAATTGTTTAATGGAAGCTGAAATGTTAAGTGGGTGACTGATTGGTTAAGGAACAAAGGCAATAATCCCACAAGACAATTTCAAAGTGCATTCACAACAAAAATCATTCCAAAAAATTGGTCTAGCAGAGGCAAATTGGTTGCAGTACCAAATTGATTAGGAAGTGTCAGAGGCTTACCTTCTGCAAAATGATCTGATACTCCTGATACCTTACAATGCAAGGATGCACCTCCCAAATCCTCGGCAGATACCTCTTCACCTGTAGCAGCCTATGAAAATTGATCCTTCAGAATAACCTAGGGTTTTAAGATGCACTTGAAGTTCGATGAAAGTAGTTGCTTTTACTAAAAGGGATAAGCCACAATTGGAACAAAATGCAGAACAAAAGCTTGAGGCAACACAAACCTTCACAAGAGGAGGTCCAGCTAGAAATATTGTTCCATTGTCTTTGACAATAACACTCTCATCAGCCATTGCAGGTATATAAGCACCACCAGCAGTACAAGAACCTACAACCAGGGCAATCTGGGGTATGCCGTCAGCAGACATTTTAGCTTGGTTATAAAATATCCTACCAAAGTTGTCCCGGTCAGGAAAGACATCTGCTTGTCTTGGAAGATTAGCACCTCCACTGTCAACAATATATATGCACGGCAACTTACATTCAGCAGCAATTTCTTGCGCTCTTAGATGCTTCTTAACAGTAATGGGGTAGTATGTCCCGCCCTTAACAGTGGGATCATTTGCTACAAACATGCACAACCGCCCATGCACAGGTCCTATTCCAGTAATAATTCCCCCTGAAGGTAATGCATCTTCATATAGGTCAAATCCTGCAAGCTTCATGAACGCATTAAAAAAGTGAAAACTTAGGCAAACATGTTTGAAAGAGGTAAAGATACACATTAGTCTTCTAAATACCAGGTGTAAAATATTAGTTCCTTTCCAACAAAAAAGGGAGCGAGATTGTTCTCAAAAACAAGGATAAGGAGAAGTGCCATTTAGGCATTTTATGTGAAAGTGGCAGCCTATCCAATACCTGTTATGGCAGATCCTCATGTATCTTTCAGTTTTTCTAGAACAGCTTCATTTAATTTACAGAATTAGCGTTCAGCAACTTTGGTCGGTTTCTGTATTGGGGATTCCTCTTATATGGTGAGGTTAAAAATGCCTTTAATTGTCATGCCTCACACAATTTCAGATTGCTTGACAACCTTATGAGCAATAGAAGCTTTCCTATACTCGGAGTGGATGGATACAAGAACTTCTATTCTTAGATAACTTAATCGTACCCCTGAAAACTATAGGAAAAGAGTGTTCACACTGTAGAGGTTTATGTAAAAGGAATTTTTTATCTCCATACCATTTCATCTCCTACGGTAGCAGGTATCTTTGCAGGAACAGTAAGAACAAATAAAACAATTGTCTTCTTGAATGGGTTAAAATAAGTACAATGCCTAGAGGCTTCACATGTTTAGAGTTACATAATGATGTTGACATCTTCTGTTAACCTAAAATCAGAATGTTATCAATCTCAAACTTCTTTTCTATGGATTCAAACTCTCAACAAATCTAATATAACAATTCTGATTGGTCTCCATTCAAGAAGATATAAAAGCATGCCCGACAATTGGCACAAAAACAGGGATGTAAATGTGGTTCCTTTCCCTTCCTCTATGACTAAATCAATGGTTAACAGAAGATCATAAACCAAATTGAAAATTCTAAAATGGATTGATTAACAGAGATAATTGTTGAAAGCGAGTTGCAATTTTAAGGTAACTGTTTCTTGGATGGAATCATGGAAAATAGCCATTCTTCTCATTTGATGGAGCTCTTGGAGTCATGGAGTTGTAAGCACATAATATTGCTGCTTTGGGAAATTTTTAGTGGCATCTAAGCTCCAGCAAAGATTTTATCTGCTGGGAAGTGGTGAAACATTTTGCTGTGCAAGAAAGGATTGTTATCATGGTATCATTTTATGGTTAGGTAAATGCCTTATTGTTGAAATATGGAATAGTGTGACAACTGAACTAGCTTTTACTCAGATATCTGCAGGATGCAAAATTTAAATTTATTATTAGCATTGCATTCAGATCTCTATCACAAAAAGCATATTCATGCAAATTAGGATAGCAACTTCAACGAATGGCAACCCAGTCACGACTCGTAAAAACATGTCATGCCATGTCAGTTTTCCTATACGAGGCGTGCCAATAAATAAGTCAAGCATTCCAAAAAATCATGCCTTTTAATCCAGATTCCACGACACTACCTGAGACAGCTCAAGAAACGAAGACCCAGGATCGATCATCCGGTCGATCCGCTCCCTGGGAAGCAGCTTGTTCCGGCTCCTATTCCTCTCGACAGCTCGGTAGCCTCCGCCGCCAAGAACCTGGCCGCGACATCAATGAACCATTTAGAGAAGGCGAAAGGGCCCCAAATCCCCGGCCATTTTAGACAGAGGGAGTGAGATTGAGGGGGCTTCGAGAAGAAAACCTTATGGATGTTGGATTTGAGTTGGGAGACGAGGTCCCGAACGGCCGCGGAGTTGCGAGAAAAGGCGTCGCTGTTTCGGTCGATGCCATCAGGCAGCACGGCGGAGCAGAAGGGCTGCGTCGCCTGGCGGTGGCGGCGTGGGAGCCCTCTCCATGACCGCTTAGCAACAGCTCTTAGCATGCCCCTTCCTTCGATCGACCACCCCAAAAATTGGAAGTTTGGACAGACTGCGTTATCGATCGTCTTCCCTCTTCAATTACACGAAGGCCCGTTGTAACCACAATTCTTAGTATTAATATTATTATCTTCTTTTACTAATAATAATTTACTATTTTTGGGAGGAGATTAAAATAATTAAAGGGATTTTTTATAAGGCTTTGGCTAAGTGCACGTGGGAAGTGTGGACTGGACGCTGAGTCGGCTTGCGTGATCAAGACGAACAGCAGGCCCAGTTTCGCCAATTTACCCAATTCACTTTTGGGTTAGAGATGTTTAGTTGAATTCTTCTATACGTAAATTTTTTATTAATTGAAAAAAGGAAAAATAATGATAATAAATTATCAAAAGATGAACATAATACGAGGAAAATACGTCACAATATTTGACTCAATCTGAACTATATACAATATTAATTATCAAAATACGAGGAAAATTCATCACAATGTTGATTTGGGCCGAGAATGTGAACAAAAATATAAGGTGTTTGGGCTTCCGATATGGGCCTCCGTTGTAGCCCATGTAATTTTGAACGTTCAGATTGATTCATTTGCAACCAAAATATTCACCACAGAAAATCAAAGATAAATTCCGTATTTTACTAAGCCGCGTAAGCAAATTTTGATACTATCTAAACCACATACTTAACTTTCATAATATCTAAATCACGTACCGTATTACTAAAATACCTATCTTTCTCTCAAGTCCATCATGCAATTTCATGTACTTTTAGAAATCTCTTTAATATATTTATGCTGGATTGGATAGCGTAAATTGATTTTTAAATTTTTAAAAGTTTGATAAAATTTATCATAAACTCATTGTAAGACTTGGACAATGATACTCATTAATCAATAGCATTAATGAATTTTTAGGAATTCTCTTGTTTCAAAAATATTAAATTTTTAAAATTTCAAATGACACAGGTCCATCAATCAATTTCATTCGAAGTCAAACGAAATATAAATTTAGAGAACTTCGAATCCTTTCAAATCAAAATCAATGTATTTTTAAAAACCCTCGTAATATATTTATACTCTTAGATCTGAATAGATAGCGTACATAAATTAAAAATAATAAAATTTTAAATTGATAATGTAAAATTTTAGAAATATACTCTCAATTTACTTTATCAAATTTAGATCATAAAACATAAATATATTATGGAATTTTCAAGCGATATATTGATTTTAATTAATTTAAAAATTTTTAAATATTTGAGAGGAAATTAAGTAATGGATCTGAGGGGAAAAAAGAAAAAAGATATTTAAAGAATACGATGTGATTTAGGTAATAATATTTTAGATAAATAATCAAGATTATTAATGATAACTCCTAAGTAAACGTCCAATTGAAATGTCGAAGTTAAATTATGGATCATATTTCCAGTCCATAATCTTTTACAAGATTCTAACATTGCAATATACTCTTCCAGCTGAGACAAATCGCTAACTGCGTTGGTCAAATCAATTAAATAATTTATGCGTTTGCGCAAAAAGTTCGCCAAAGACTTAGAAATCCGAAGAGTTTTTTTTTGTTTTTGTTTTTTTTATAATAAACTGTCAGAAAGAAATCATTTCCAATCTTATCTTGTCTCTCGATTGGATGATTGCAGGGGAAGATCTCTTTCAGGATTTTTCTGTATTATTCAAAGAGATAAGCATGCTCTCGTCTTGTGCCTGAAAAACGATTTCTTGTTTCTCAAGAACGACTACTCATCATCCATTCAGGGAATCAGAAACTAACCTCTTCACAGAAATTAAAAGGGCAAGGGTTTAAATCCTGACGAAACCAAGTAACACCCTCTTGCGTCGTGATCAACTGTAATTTTTCCATTTACCTTCTTAGAGATGATCGTGAGGCCGATCGTGTGAGGTTGTTAAGGTGGCGGATTCCACCTTTTGTGGAAGAAAAGTAAATCAGAAATTAAAACTTTCGCTTGATGTGTGATTGAAAACCACTAATATTTTTGTGCTACTTAGTTATGTCTTTTTGAATGGGTTTGTCTTTATTAATCATTTTCTTGGATAAGAATTATTAATCCTTTTCTTAAGTTTTGTAAGATGGCCATTCAACGCACGCTACTCCTTGCGTAAAGATGAGTGTTAGTTTTTTATGATTCAGGACGTGATCATTAAGCTCAACGCATAAGACTAAGATTTTGAATTATTTCGTGCCATTTTTATTTCAGCCGAAAGCATTTTTCTAGTTAAGAGTCAAAAGGAAAGGCTCCCCTGGACCAATAAAGCAGCAATCAATTGGAACAGATGATGAAACCGATCACACAATCAAAACACATGCATCATTTGAAAGCTACGTGACGTTATTAGTTCAGCTGGAGTCCAAATAATGGATATATTTGCCACACAGGAATCCATGCAAATGGATCGGTTTCAAACATACCAAGTAAACATCAGAGTCACATCTACTAGAAGAAAAGTCTGCGTCAAGTTGCCACGGAGCACTAACTTGCCATGATGAAACTGGTAAAAAGAAGCCAGTCGAAATCTTTCCTGGCACTCGATATCTTCCTGTTTGATCGCCAGCAGAACCCGACAAGAAAGCCAGGACAAATCGAGATCAACTCACTCAACAACATTACTTTTCACTGGGAGAAGAAGCAGGTCAATCATATGGATGGGAGAATTTTCAAATAGAAGTGCATACTTTAAAACGCTAGACCATTTCAAAAACCCAACAAGGTCAATGGGCTTGCATAAGCTCGGACGAATACTCCACGGGTCGATTGCATTCTTTATCTAGAACTTAGTGGACTGCAGGTGGGGAGTAGGTGGAGCTTGTCGACAGCAACAGTGGCATGTTACTCTAGTGCGCCTCGTATTCGAGTAGGAAGTTTCGATGTGTGTGTGTGTTTTCTGTAAGGGATGCTGCATGAGATGTTGAGAACAAGCAAACATGGGGGGTAAAGCCAGCTTTGCTTTGCAAATCTTTGATAATGAAAATTTCTACGCAGTACAAGCCCTGGAAGTGTTGGATTTATAAGCAAGATTCCTAACACTTGGTGTCAGCTTCTTCTAGATTTCTATCTAATGTTCTCCATTGATGTCGGACAGTTGTATGTATTCACAACTGATCGCCACCAATGACTCCCAGAGGCGTTTATCATGTTCAGACAAAATGCACTAAGTTCAATTTGTGAACTCACACGTTAATGTCGCAGAATTTGCCTTCCTTCTGGTTCTGAACGGCCCTCATGGCGATGACTCGAGCAACTATGGCAGCTTTGTTTGCGGCTGAGACGGTCTTTCTAACTTGCTCCTCCATTTGAGGAATTTTAGCTGCATCTTCTGCAAGTTTCCTTGCCGCCTAAACCAATGAAGATGATTCAATTCGATAAGAATAAATTAATGTGCTTCTTTTTTTCCCCCTTTTGTCTATCCATGATGGATCGAGATGCATACCTCAACAGCTCGTTTGATTGCAGGATCTGAAGCTTGGAGCCTGTTCCTTAAAGTGCCATTGTCCCACTCACCAGATCTTGCCTCACCGTTCCAAAATGTGTAGGTTCCGAAGCCCTGCCTCCTGCCCTCATGCCATGAGCCCTCGTAGCGGTGGCCATTGGCAAATTTGTAAACCCCAAATCCGTGGATTTTGTCGCCAAAGTATTCGCCGCTGTACTCATCACCATTCCTGCGAGGCACCAGTTCAATCACCTAACTGTGGGTGGAGAATATAAATTCATGATCGTTCTCCAATCATGGATAATGGAATTCGATGAAACATGTACTAGGCAAGTATAAAAGGCCAAGAATAACTCGTGAGAACACCAGTATGAAAGGCAAAAATTTTGTTCGATAAAGAGGGCAAACCAAATTAAAAGACCTAACAGAACTCATTCATTGGGCACAGGTGACAAGCTGAAGCCAGGTCCTCAAAAGCATTTAAGATCGAATTCGACAGCGCTGAGGCAAACAAAAAAAACCATTTGGACCTTTATTTTTTTAATAGGAGCAGCAAAAGTAGGGTTCTATCCATCACTATTAATCCAAGTAGCAGAACGGAGAGCATATCAAAGAGACTAATTTGTCACCTGAACCGATATCGGCCAAGGCCGTGCTTGACGCCGCCCTTGAACTCGCCCGCGTAGAAACTATCGTCAGAGCAGCTTTGCACGCCGCAGCCGTGGCTCTGGCCGCCAACCCACTCTCCGGAATAGCTGTCTCCCTCGTAGAACCGGTAGGTCCCGAAGCCGTGCCGCATCCCCTGCCGGTACTGCCCGATGTACTGGCTCCCCCGCGCCCAGCTCTCGATCCCGTGCCCCTCGTACTTCCCGTCGATCCAATCGCCCTCGTACCTCCCCTTCGCGTAGAAGTAATATACCCCGCTCCCATGGCACCGCCCCCTGGATAACTCCCCTTCGTACACATCTCCATTGCCGAATAGAACCACCCCCTCTCGGGCGACCTTCCCGCACTTACGGGAGAATTTTCTCGAGGTATCTTCTGAAGCACCGATAGACCATCGGACGGGGAGACCCTTGCGGGAGGATCGGATTCGGAGGAGGCGCAACCAGGCGAGCAGGGCAGAGACGACGGCAAAGCAAGCCGAGGCGAGGAGGAGGGGGTGGTTGCCTGTGCCAGCGGCGCAGTTGAGGTAGAGTACGATGGCGGAGAGGAGGAAGAAGGCCGAGGCGGCACAGTGAAAGAGAAGGGCGCGGCCTCCTTCCATTCTTTCGACTTCGATTCAAGAGCAGAGAGAGAGAAGGGGGGATACGAGAAAGACCGAGTAAATATAAGGCAATGGGCGAATCGGACGGTTGGGAGGAGTTCGGTGAGGGACGTGGGGATGGAATGGAAGCCGCCTCTAGCCGTGTGATTGGCGGAAGGGGAAGGCGGGATGCCGACGCACGCGAGAAGCGCGTGAGTAAGATGTGGTTGAGAAAGAGCAACGGCGAATTGGCGATTGGCTTCGGAATGGGCTGTGGCCCGTGTACACGTTGCGTCCCCAAAGTTCGATGTGACAGATGGAGCGTGTCTTGGCGCGGTGAGATCCGGTGTAGAAGTAGGGTTAGGTGAAACGTGTCGGGATGCGGTGTCTCGCTTGGTACCACATGATCCGTCTATCTCAACCCGATAATGGTCGAGATGTCGGATCGGGTATGCAACAATTATTCAAACAGAACGCTCCCTCGTTTTATTAATGTTGGGCCAGGATGCTATAGAGCGCATGCTTCTCTATTTTCAAAATGCCCTAATATTTTACATTTTGTTTCAAAAGACTCCTGTCTATTGAAATCTAAGCCAGGAGACTAGAGAGCGCTAAGGTTCACTCACTGTGTATGCACGATAAACTCAGAGTGAAGACGCTCAATGCATGCAAGCCTTACATGTTCCGGTTGAGAATGCTCCGGGACGTATCACCAATCGGGTCTCCTCACCAGCAAGGAACAGGATTGAAGGGGCTGAATCATTGGATCCTGCAAGTAAAGCAAGCATGAGAGGGAAGGTCAGTGATGTCCTGACGTGACTACTCCGAAGCTTAAGTTAGCGAGCCGGCCAAATCAACGGAAGAAGAAGAAGAGGGAAAAAGTGATTATCACGTGTGCACATGTACCTGAGGGCAAAGGGAGTGATCACATATATACAGGAGAAGGGCGTAATGTCATGTCTTAATTAAGAAACGTGTCCCATTATTAGTTATTACATTGTCAAGAAGATATGAAATGATTAGATTGCAAGTTCCATCATTGACATACGTTTGTAAGGTATTTCGCACGTGGGTGTCAAGGCGGCGCTCATAATTACAGAATATGGAACTGCCAGAAGAAATGATGGGAGCGAAGGAATCGGACACCATGATGACCATTTGGTGTGAGTTGGATGCGAGCAAGGGTGCCGAGTCGATTGCTAATGCTCGGGCTGGCATCCAAATGAGGCTCGAATAGAGATTCAACTTGAGGGAGGATTCGGCCCGTCATGCGACTCAAATAAGGATTCGGCTCGTCATGCGACTAGAATAAGGATTCGGCTTGCGAGTAAAAGGGGTCCTAAATCGAGGACTGACTTGGGCCAGACTTAGTGTCGATAGATATGGACTGACCCGAGAGTCGGGTTGGGTGTCAAGCCGCTCGATCAGCTCCATCAGTCCATACCCACAATCGCCCATAACATTACACTTTGATTGTCTTCTACAAAAATCACAACTTTCGTGTCGTGGACTGCATATTTGCAATGCTCGATCTACATAGTGGTGGAAAATAGTTTCTTGTAAAGCTTAAAAGTTCTAGTGCTTTGTAAACCTTTGTCGCAGCTTTCACAACTGCCCTGTGCCTCTATAACCTGAGATTTCATTTGAGTGCGGCCCTTAGTGGATCCATCTAAGCAACAAAACTACCGATTATTTCATCAAGAAATACATGTCGTTGCAAAGTGCACCTCGCGGATGAATGGCTTTTTTTTCCTTTCTCTTCCCGCTGACTTATCCCGAGATTACACTAACAAAACAAAGCTTTGCTCACATTAGTTTAGCAAAAACACTACAATTATGACTCGATGCCACATATCTTCTTGTAGCAGACGAAAAATGAAATCATCATGACTCCTAACATCATCAAAATCAAAACACTTCAGCAGCGTAGAATTAACACACCTAAATTGAAACACCAAATCACCTCTGGATTTGAAACTGGCAAATGGTCAGCAAAAGCAGAGAACAAATAGTGTTGGGAAAAGCTGCAGTTCTACCTGTTTGTTTATGCTTCCTCACTCTCCCCAGAAAAAAAAATACGGGGGGAAATGAGCACTTCTGTGGGCTGCATTGCATTAGTGCCAGTGGTAGCTTTTTTTCCCACAGCTCCCGCTGCCACTTTGCTTCGTCTTTAAGCTAACTGAACTCGTCTTTTTTGTTGATTTACAAATTTAATCCGTCGACACCGCACTGCTTGTAGGTGAGTGATTGCTTTCTGGGGCTGATCACGATTGCGCAATCCACCGACGCCTTTTTATTATTCGAATAGAAAAGTCTGATTTAGTTTCTCTTTGATGGATATTTGTGGTTATTCTTAATTGGGGAAAAGACGAAGGAAAATAACGATTCGGTCACCTGAACCCTAGGGGTGGATATGCCGAGGAGAAGGATCTTGGCGGCGACGTCGCCGGTGAGGCGAAGGTCGACGCGGTCGTTGATCGCGGCGTCGCGGATGAGGTTGAGCGCGTCTGCCTGGAGCACGTTGAAGCGGTCGACGGCGACGCGGGTCTGGACGAGGCGGCTGCTGTGTGCGGGCTGCTCGAAGCCCGGCACCGTCGCCACGCCGAGCGGCACGCCGCGGTACATCACATCGAGCGCCGCCGCCTCGTACCGGATTCCCACCTTGTTGGGGTTGTCCGCGATGAAGAGCAGCGAGATGTTGAGAGAGAGGTAGGCCGCGGGGAGGTTCCCTCCGGCGGAGAAACCGGGGGCCGAAGGGGAGGCGGTGGGGGCGACGAGGAGGTACTGCACGGCCACCTGCTGGAGGTCGAACTGGGGCTTCTTGGGCTTGAGGACGAGGACGATGACGAGAGCGATGGCGACGGCGAGGAGGGCGAGGAAGGTGAGGAGTAGGAAGAGGCAGCAGCAGCAACCCTTGAAGGAGGCAGCGGAGGAAGAGGAGGAGGAAGGGGTGGCGACGGGCTGGCCGAGGTAGTGGCGCTGCCTCCGATGGTCGGGCGGATGGTGCGGGCGCTGATGGTGGCCGCCGCCGTCGGGATGGTTGTCAGGCGTCGTCATCGCCATGCGAAATCCACCACCGCTCTTCCCGATTCCTGAGAAGGGTTTGCTAGCTTGCTTCTATCCTCGTGGAAGTGAGGGTGGAAGCGGGGCTTTTAAGCTAATTTGGATTTCCTTCGTCTCCGTTTACAACAATAATTGCGGTGCGCATATTCTAATGTTTCAGTGGGCCGCTTACTTCGTCTTAAAGTAAAACCACGCTCCTTTTAGTTGTCCTTGTGCTGGGCCATTTTGGCCACTGCATTTTGGAAGGGAACAGCGACGAGATGCACGGTTAAACGGTGATTCAATGAGAGTTCATTCATGTTTACAATACATTTTTATTAGATGAATGTTTTGCTGGTTACAATGCTACTATGAAAATAAAACAGACGACATTATAATTAGTGTTGCATTATGGGTTCTAACGAGTAGGAGGAAGACGGAGATTGACATGGTCTAAAATAGCTCTTCGGCATTTACTAGACCGCGTAAAAAACTTATATTTAATTATGCTATCAAATTTAAATCTGATGGTACAGATACATTAAAAAGATTGTAAGAGTATATTAATATTGAAAATAGATGCATGAGAGTTATAAAGGCGAGTAAGGTTAGCACCTAGTACTGAGCCCAATTAGCAAATCATGCATAGTATTTTTTTTTTTTAAAAGGTGGAATCTACCACTCAGCGGTCCTACATGGTTGATCTTACGATCATCTGTTAAGAGGTAAATCAAAAAATTTTCATTACAACGGAAGAAGATATTGTTCGACTTTATCAAAATCCTAACCCTTCTAGTATATCATTTTTACATTCAGTTGTTTGGTGAGTTATTATGTATAATTTTGATTATGTAATTATCTAGTAATTATATAATTAAAGTCATAGAATAAAATATAATTTATGTTATTTGGTTTAATGTTATTATGTAACAAAACTTATTTGGTTAGAGATTTTAATGTATACCTTTAATATTTACTGTATCTGAATTAATAGCAAATTTATTAGAAATTGATTTTTTAACCGATCATATCATTATTGTTTCTCACAATATGAATTGGAATAGTGTAATGGACAAAATAAATTAGCACTGTTAATGCATATAAAATCTAAATTCTAATGATAATGATAAAGTTTTATATATTCATTGTCAAAAAAAATTATAGCAAATAAGCTCATCAAGCAAGATTAATGAGAGGACAATAAATTATTTATTTTCAATTTTAAATAATCAATAAAATTAAGATGACAAAGTAAAATTTTGAATAATGTCAAATTTTGTATAATTGGTCACGTAGTAGTCATTGCTTTAAATGATTTGATCAGTCTTATAAGTTAGAAAAGATATTGATTTTTGTTGGAACAAATTAATATTAAATACTTTAAAATTTTTGATTCAAATTTCATCGGTGGTATTACTAACTTAAAACAACTAATTATTCTTGTAGATCTATTTTGACTTTCAATTTTTTAAAACTTAAATATTAATAATTAAACGAAGTTAAAAAAAATACAACTTTTAAACAATGAAATAGAAAATTTAACACATAAATAATTAACTATTCCATAAAGAACTGTGAACCGAAACCTAAATCGTAATCGTCTTGAAAAATTTAGTTGGCATTCCTAAAATTGTTCTCATCCGAAAATAAAACGGCTATGGTTTTAAAACTAATTGCAGGTCTGAACAAAAGATGAAAAACAATGCCTCAACAAATCAAACGGGAATCACTCCAAAAATGATTGTTTTGAAAGAATCAAACAAACAAATCTCTCATCCAAATTATAGAAGCTCCTCATGCTCGCTTGCTTGGCCGCGTACACAAGCTCCCACGATCGACGTTGGTGAAGGGAGAACAAATGTGAAAAGGGAGTAGGATTTTGGAACCATGCAATTTACAAAAGCATTGATGAGGGTCGAACAGATGTGAGAGGGGAGTTGCTAGGGTTTTGGAATTCTAATTTGCAAAAGACACGATTTGGGAGTAGACTAAAATGAATTAGGTCGGTTTGATATTTGATACACCTGTAAGGATATTTTTGTTTGAAAGGATAAATATTGAAGGGTATTTTGGAATAAATTTATTGTTAACCTAAGAATCATGAAAAATCTTACCATGTCAAGGTAATCAAATTTTAGAGTTATAACTCATT
>JBBMKF010000084.1:2372065-2399786 GCA_037834155.1 Curcuma caesia | reverse complement strand
CTCAAGTTGTCGAGTGCTTGAATTGGTCGAGATGCTCAAGTGGGATGTTGCTAGCTCTCCTGAGTGTCGTGAGGTCTGAGGACCTAATGCTTCCTGAGTCCTAGTGAAAATCGAGAAGCTTGCTGAGTGTTCTTGATCTCGAGTGCCAAGTTGGGACGCTCTTTGTCCCATGTTGAGTTGAGACATGAGTACTCCTATCGAGTCGCTAGAAGATAGTGCAGAGTTGTTGAGCGAAGCCGAGTACTTAGGAAGTTTTTCGAGTTGTGAGTCGGGAATCTGAGTTGTCCAACTGTCGAGTTTAACTGGGTCACCCAATCAGGAATAAGAGATGTCAATGCCTACGTCTGACGTAGTTTATTTGAAACAAATTCGTCACCTCTAGTTGTGCTTCGATATTATGATTGACGTCTATTTTCCAAGATACAATGACTGATCGCAATCACCACTGTTACGGAGACAATATGAGGGACCCTCGGTTAGACTCGAGTCCAAGCCTGATCTCATCCCAAAGGCCCAGCCAGCCAAACCTGTAAACTTGATTGGTCAAATCACCTAGAGTCTAGACATTTATCTCTTCGGCTCGCTCGATGGCCGAACCGCCCATTTGGCCATCCTTTGGCCGAGTCGCTCATTTGGTCATCTATTGGCCGAATCGCCCATTCGGCCATCCATTGGCCGAATCGCCCACTCGACCATCCATTGGCCGAATCGCCCATTCGGCCATCCTTTGGTCGAATCGCCTATTCGGTCCTTTCTTCCCCTCTTCCACTCGGATTACATCCCCATTCAACCTTTGGATCGCCTTGACGCTGAATGCCCTCGTCTCACATATCCCTTACCAAACCAAACCGACGAAGCGCCCTACAGTGCCCTGACATATCCCATCATGACTTCTAACAAGCCCACGCCTCCATTAATTACTATTATCTCTCTGCCATCCGCACAGACTTTGACAAGATAGCACTTTACCGGCGATGGGATAGGGAACTCGATTGTTCCTGACACCTCATTAAACCTGATGGGATATTCTTTAAATGGTGACGCGACGAGTATACATGTTCTTTAAAACGATCACTCCCTCCTCAGTAGGTAACTTCTTCAACTTCTACTCTCTCTTTTACGCTCAAGCTCTGACTCCACTGTTCATCTCCTTCCTCCTCCTCTTGTTTCTAACTTGAGCGTCGGAGTGGTCGCGCCAGGGCATCCTCCTGGCCTTCCTACTTACGCTCGTTGTGTTCACAGGTTCGGAGGGCCTCGGAGATCCCATCATGCCCAACCCAGCTCCCTGTTCCACACCTACGGCAAGGAAGGTCCGGTGACGGGTCCCGACGCACTTCTCAACCGGAACAACCACCAAGCACGGGTCAGTAGTCATGACGAACTCAGCTTGTACCCGAATGCTATCATGATGATTCTACCGAATAGAGATGCACGCCAAAGAAGAAGAATAGGGGAACGCTATTGCTTCTGCTCTCTTTGCTCAGGTCATGGCCTCCTTATACAGGAGCTTCATTGCTTTTACTAGCCGACGGTGGAACGCTAGCCGCTAGTCGACCATTTTAATCGTGCTCACATACAAGTCAACTTAATTCAGTATAATTTAGACCTTCGATTTACACTTCCTACAAATCCACAGGCGAGAAAAAGTGCATCCCCATACATACGATTGACAACATTAATATTTATGAAACATTATAAATCAATAATAAAATTATGAAATTGAAAATTTCAATGTAGAACTAAACTCTCACTCTCCAACTATCTCTAATGTTATTAAAAGTAATATATATAATAATTTATAATCAAACGAAGCGTACTGGTGTGGGTTATGTTAATCCATCATTTCTTTCCTAATTAAATAATAATTACGATTATTATAAACGACTAATCATGAACCATGATATACATAAAAAAAACGATGGAATAGTCCATCCCAACCTTCTGCGTTGACTTGGGCATTCATGCAAATGTCGGCAAAACCTTTCCCCATGAATGCACGAAAATTTTTGAAATTTTTTTCCCTAAGTGTGGAATCCGCCACACGATCGATCTCGCGATCATTCATGAGGAGGATATTATCTTGACTTCATCGAAATTTGACCCTTATCCACTTCAACAACTCTGCTCAATCGTAACCAACTCAGTTATGTCTTGGAGACGCTTTTTTATAATCTAAATTATTGTTTGATGAGACAAATAATTGTGTTCTTCCTAATTAAGATCTTATAATTAGTTTATATATTTTAAAGAACTGAAAGGATAAGTAATTGTTCTTCGTAAGAATATAATTGATGCACATGAATGATTATTGACGCGTCTAAATTCTCTTTATATAAACATACTTCACAAAAAAAATGCTTGACAAATCCAATTAAATTAATTCCACATGAATTTTATTCTGCAAGTGCTAAAATACAAAGCATCAGTTGAACCCACCCTACTTGACACCTCCACGAAATCAGCTGCTAGCTAGCTTCTACGTACATCACATGCATTCAATTACAAGCCGGGCCCCCACAAGACTACGCGCCTGTTCATCCACTCCTTAACGAGACATTCATTCCAACGTTTAATTTTTTTTTTTGCATGCCACGTCATACTAATTATATAGACTAACTAGCTACCTTAACTTATTTCATTATATATCAGGACTAAATTAAAGAAGAAAATTGATTAAGTATGAAGTGATTCATTAAGATACTTTTCCAGTCTCATATATCACGCAAAGCCAGCAAAAGTGTGTATAGTTTCAGAAACCTGTAACGTTGCACCTTAACTTTCTACCATTTAAGATAACGAATTCTGCTGCTACATGACAAACTGCTTTAACAAATCCATATTTGTCTTCTTCTTCTTCTTCTTCTTCTCAATTTCTCTTTCTTGAAACCAATGGGCTATACAACATTAGATCATAGGTGGAACTCACTTTTTTCTGTTTGTCCTTCTCTTATATAAAGAATATATAAAACTGACGAAAATTAAAAAATATATCCAGTAATTAAATTAAATTAAACTACGTGAGCATTTATTCCTTGACTCGGACGAGCCCGTATGCTTTCTCCAGAACCGGTCCGAACCGGTTGACGTCGAGCCGGACACTTTGCTGGCGGAGGTAGACTTCCTGCATCCTGTGCCAACCTTCCTTGTGGATCGACTCCGGGTCCGTGAACACCTTGTCGTCCCTCGGATACGCGTCAAGAAGCGTGCTCTCGTCGATGCTGATGTCGTACTGGATGTACTCGAGATTCATACCCATCGCTGGCTCCGCGTAGAAATTGGTGGCGATCCAGTCCAGCTTGGCAAGTGGCACTACCTGGACCACGACGGCACCTGTGGGTAGGAAGACGAAATTGGTCAGGCCGGCGCCGTGCACGCCAACCATCACGTCGCACGAGTTCACCACGTGCGCGAACCGGGCGACGTCCATGAAGTCCGGCTCCGCCGCCACCGCCTCGAAGCCCACCGCTTCCGCGGCCGCCGTCAGCGCGTCCAGGTTCGCGAACTTCCTCGTGCCGCTGCGCGCGATGAACAGAAGGCGCGGCTTCGTGGGGTTTTTCTTCGGTCCGACTCGGGCGCGGCCGAGGCTGTAGACGCTGCGGGTGAGCTCGACGAAGCCGGCGATGGAGTAGCCATCGGGGGCCTCTGCGGCGTCGATCATCAAATCGCGCTGCGCGCGCAGGCCGACCGTCAGGCGGTCGAAGCAATGCACGCGGTCGTCGCCGTCGAGGTCGATGACGTCGAAGGCGGATAGCTGGGTCAGATACGGTCGGTACTTCATCATCCACCAGCCTTGCAAACTGGAAATGGCGAACCGGACTTGTCGGTGGAGCGGACCGGCGGTCTGAAAGAGAGGGACGAGCACGTCGGCGAAGTCGTGGAAGCAGTTTCCGCAGTGGCCGCCGGTGGAAAAGAGCACGCCTGAGACGGAGTGGCGGACGTCGCAGTTTGGGGCGGCGGAGGCGTGCAGTGTTGTGACGATGAAAGAGCGGACTTTGGCCTTGGCGGAATGGTCGTACTTGCGGGGATACGGTTTGATCTCCCATGACGATGCAGGGGTGTCTCTGGATACAACGAGCATTACGGAAGAGAGATTCTTCCCCATGACTCTGATATCGCCCTCTAAATCGCAGATGTCTAATCTGTACTGGGAGAAATCGCAAATTGGTTTCTTCGCAGGCATAACTTCTGAAACAAGTCAGTGTGGAATTCAGGCGTGGATTTAAAAAGCACAAGTAGGTGTGTTCGAAGAATAACCTGGTTGATTGTGATCGATAGCTGATGGTTTCCCCGACACTTGTTTATCATTTTTCACTTTGGTTCCTTCCTCCTCCTCCTCGTCAACTGGGAATCAAGATTGGCGTATAATCTTAATTAAAAGACGGGAAAAAGTACAGAAAATGAATGGCATATTATTACCTGACCCATTCCTCCCAATAACAACCTTCTCTTCTTCGAAGGAAGAATTGATCGTGCTCTCGTCTTCTTCATTTGCCTGGTCACTACCTGTCGATAAAATGTTCCTGCCTTCTTCGACAGCAGAATTCGCAGTAGCCGCATCGTCCAACGACGAAGACGGTGAAACCTTGCAATTCACTGCGTGAACTTCAAACAGAGTCACATCATTGTTGAAGTAGACCAGCAAGAAAAGAGTTGGGCAACTCACAGATAGACAGATGGTCGATTCCCTCTTCACTTCTGTACATTATGACATAAATCATCGACGCCAAAATGCATCCAATAATTAGCCCTGACCCAAAACTCCGGGGCTCCGCCAGCGGCCGGAACCTGAGCCTCTTCATCTCCTTCATCCTGCAGGAGATTTATCTCAGACGCTGAAGAATGGAAACTCGTTCAAATATATAAGGACTTGACATGTTGAAGGGACAGGAGGAAGAACAGATTCTTCAGTGTCGGTGGGCAAGGATCGATGATTGCATTTATTGTTTGATTTTTATTCTAAGTATGCGGCTGGAAGAATGTGACAGAACGAAGGCCATAGATTCAGACTTACGCCGCTGCAAAGAATCCAGAGAAAGATTACGACTGGCCAGCAGAAAAAACTATAATTTGAGCTGGGTTTTACAATGATTCAACTCGTCGAAGACAAAAATCAAATCTCCTAAATAATGTTGAATAGTTTATTTTCAATAGGACAAAAAGATTAGGCAACGCATTATTTAGTATACAAAACGTCTCGTCTTGAATGACTTGTATGGATTCAGAAAATGAAAGAAACAATTTTTAGATCCTTTTGTTGGTATGAAAAGATGGGCGCTATTTGTTGGTCCATGATGGAGGCATTCATTTTACAACCGCCTCTCACAAATGCATAATGAAACAGTGGAAACTTAGAAGAAGCTGCCATGGCTAATATTTTTAATTAATCGAATCGGATAGGTCGTAGAAGAAACCGTGAGACTATGAAAAAGAACATGATTGTCCATTTATTCTTTTTAGATGCTTGAAGCGAAGTCAAGGGATCAAAGAAAGCAATGGGAAAGCTGCTCTTTTGACAAACTTTTCTTCCTTGTTTCATTAACCATCAAATGATCAATTTAATTTGACCATGGAACAGTGAGCTGGGGCATCCTTCTGAACTACTCGAGGATCAACATAGCTGCTTCGATTTCACTTGAGATACGATCGATTTCACTCTTTTGCGATCACTATGTGAATTTCTATCAAGATAATTATTCTTTGTTTTCGCCTCTCAACATCGTATCTCTCCTTTCATAATCATTCTCCATAAGGATACTCGATTCTATTTTCTTGTAAACAAACAAAATCTTGAGAGCGGATGAATGCACCTTCCATTTTTCTCGAGATATGCTTCATCGCAATGCATGGCACGAGAGAGTTTGGGATGCCGGGCCATTAAAAAACTTGTAATTTTTATTTTCCTGAATAATATGATGGCAATGGAAATTAATCTACCAATTTTCAGGTGCTCGAATCTAATTTACAGCTGTTAGTGTTGTTGGCTTATATTTAAAGCTTAATAGAAAATACAATCTAATTTAAAATATAAGGCATTGAGTGAGGCACTT
This sequence comes from Curcuma caesia, assembly GCA_037834155.1. Taxonomy (NCBI): domain Eukaryota; kingdom Viridiplantae; phylum Streptophyta; class Magnoliopsida; order Zingiberales; family Zingiberaceae; genus Curcuma; species Curcuma caesia. The sequence goes on along the minus strand of JBBMKF010000084.1, from coordinate 2,393,739 downwards.
TTAAGATTTAAGCATATTTGCCAATTTTTATATGTAAAAGTCTGAATTTAATATCACATTGGAAGGAAAAGAAAGAATCTAATCCAACCTAAAATGCTGAGGTGGGATTCTTCTGAATCTCCAAAATTAAAAGGGTTAAAATTCTCCCCTTCATTTTTATTTTTGTTTCTTTTAATAATTCAAGTTTTTTGGTGAAAGACTTTGATTAATGAAGGTAATTTAATTTTTTTAACAAATAAATACCAATATATATGTTTTTATTTGTTCTACCATCCAAGCTATTACAATCCAATAGAGGATACATGAATCTGCTCGTCTGTCTGTCAATGATTACTGGTAGTGCGCCACCAAGTGGAGGTCTCTCAGAACAGAGACAAACTTTTGGCGAACGTTAATGGAGTAAAAAAGAAAGAATCAAAAGAGAAGACGCAAAAGGAGATGAAAATATAAACAAATCTGTGCCAAGTATCAGTACCAATGCATGCACTTACTTTTGAAGAGATTATAAATTGGACGCTATGAAGCTTTTAGCTTCTTAGACTAGATATGCATCAGCTGCTGTAATTTGTTGAATGTTGATTTTGAAGATCTAAAGAGTCCATATATTACGGTTTTCCTCCAATACTTTTACATTTTCTTACTACTGGGCCATCGCTGTTTTATAATAGTGAGGAATTTGCATGATTACAGAAGTTAAATACAGTTGAGAATGATAAAACAAATGAAGAACCAAACCAAAAATCTTGCTAACAGAGTAGAATTTCTTGCGGTTCCAAATTGACGAGCTGATGCATGTTTCTATTGACGGAGATGATCCATGGCTTTGATCAATGTCGGCCTGAACCTGTCGACGTCGAGCTTCACGTTCTGCTGCTTCAGGTAGATCTTCCCCATCTTGAACCACCCTTGATGGTGGATCGACTGCGGGTCCGAGATCACCGGGTGCTCTCTCGAATACAACTCCAACAGCGTGCTCTCCTCCACGCTGATGTTGTACTGCAAGTAGAGCAGCCCCGACTCCCTCGCCGGCGGCCCGTACGTGTGCTCCGCCATCCCCTCCAAGTCGCAGCACGGCGCGATCTGTATCGCCACCGCGTTCGCCGGCAGGAATACTAAGTTGGTGAGCCCGGCGCCGTGCACGCCCATGATCACGTCGCACGAGTTCACCACCTCCGCGAACCCGGCCACGTTCACGAAGTTCGCGTCGGCGATCACCACCTCGAAGCCTACCGCCTCCGCCGCCCGCACGATCTCCGGCACGTTGGTGAACCGCCGCGTGCCGTTCCGCGCCACCAGCAGGAGCCGCGGCCGCAGCTCCGGGTGCGCCCGAAGGCTGACGGCGCGCTCCCGCGGGAGCGCGTACGCCTCGCGCAGGAACCTGGTGAAGTCGAGCATGGAGATGCCGTTGGGCGCGCGAGCGCGGTCGATTGTGAGGTCATTGTGGAAGCGTAGGTCGACCAGCGCGTGCGGGCGGCAGTGCACGTCGTCGCTGTTGTCGAGGTCGACGAATTCGTACCGAGTGAGCCGATCGAAGATGGGCCGATACTTGTTGAGCCACCACAGCCGGATGCCGGTGATCAGGAACTGGACCTCGCCGTGGAACTCGTGAGCGGTCAGAAACAGGGGAAGGAGCACGTCAGTGAAATCGTGGTAGTAGTTGCCGGTGAAACCGCCGAGGGCGAAGACGATGGCAGGGACGGTGCTGTTGACGGTACACGCTGGCGCCGCCGTAGCGGTTCGAACCGCGACCTTCTCTATGTTGCCCATGTGTTTGCGGACGTAGGGGACGACCATGTACTCCTCGGCTTTTCGGTGGGGCGACACGAGCACCACGGCGGCGGAGGCCGCCTTCTTCTTGCCGTAGATTCTGACATCGCCCGTCAGGTCGCAAAACTCCGTTCTGAAGTTGGAGAAGTCGCAGATTGAGCCAGTTAATTGCGGCTTCGGCATCTCAATCACTTGGGTCGTTTCTTTCTTCGGAAAGAGAGTCTTGTCACCTTCAATCAACATAAAATTCGTCACGTAGTTCAAGATTTGCTCAATTTTGACAACTTTTAATCGAATACAAAGTTCAATTACCTGGTTTCTTCGGTTCGCTGCTATTTTCCTCCAAACTCATATGGGAATCAGTAGAAAAGCTTTTGTTCAGCTGCTCCTCTGCTTTCTTTTCTTTTTCTGTCAAGTAAAAGAACTCTATGAAACCAAAGATAACACAAGATGTAGATCAATGGCCACTAGAGAAGAGATGCTATGCTGCTGCATACGTTTGATTCTTGCATTGCTGCAAATTCTACACAAGCTCAGAATTAGCTTTTACCTGGCTTTACTTGGCTAATCTTGCCTTCTGCCTCTTGATTAGTGCCAATCTTGAAGGTTGAAATTGCCTGCTCATCAACTGCAAAAGCAAAACAAGAGAATTGCAAGACACAAATTAAACCTCAAAAAATTCTTGAACAAGAGAGATGAAAACAAGGCTGGAATCAGAAGCTCACCAGCGGTTTCTGACATGCAGACGAGGTAGATCAAGATCACTAAGCAGCAGCCCACAAGCAAGGCCAAGCCAAGCCTCCTTGCTTCGATCCTGCTCAAGTTCCTGACTACGGCCTTCTCCAACCCCATACTGAACGGGGAAGGCTAGACCAAGCTAATAACTCTGCAAGTTTCAGCTGTAGAGAGACGAGGCCGATGCGTTGCCCCAAGGGAGAAGATATTGGGAGTGAAAGGAGCAACCTCGTCCTTGTTCCTTCAACAAGAGGCTGAAGGCTAAAAACTAAAGTAGGCCCGAGTGATCCGTGCTCTCCTTCTCTCTCTTCTTCAAGAAGACAAATGGAAGAGCTTCTACTTAAAAATTAAATATCACTTTTCAAAGTGCATAAATATAATCTTCTCTCTCGGAACTACTTTTCCTCGTTCCTTTCGTTTTCATATGAAAACTTTAAGAAGAAATTTATCACAGAATCGGTGATAATGCGAAGAAGACATAATTTTGTAGTTTTTGGTACAATTATAGCGGGATAGAACTTTTGACTAGTCTGTTTCAGGAGTTAAGATTCCACCAACCCTCATCAATCCAGTGTCAACTTAATTTACCCATAAAAGTCAAAAGTAAACAGAGTTCTATATTTCTACGTTAGCCGCTGTTTATGAATTTACAGTTACCGTGAAAAGATTGAAATAAAGGAAAGATTATCTATTATAATGAATCAAGTTGAGTAACGTTGCCTTTTCATTGAATATATCGATGCATCAGAACTCTGCACGCCTGTGGTGGTGATCATTTTTGTCCCCCATTTTTGTTAAGAAAATTAGCTGTGAGTGGCTCGAAAGAAGATGAGGTCCAGTGGTCCTCGTTTCAAGCATTGAGATAACTCTTCCAAATACAGCCACAAAAAAAAAAAGACCTCGAAGTTTGCTAAATGTTTCATTTTTAAACTGTTCTAATTTCTTGCTTTCAGTAAAGCTGATTCTGAATTATCTCAATAATGCAGCCAAGTAAAAGAATCCTAGGACTGTTTAAATGCAGCAGAACAGGAATTTCTCAACAAGACGTCATGCTACATCATATCAGTATCATCTGCAATTTCAAAAACTATAAACCTCCAATAATTGAAGAATCATGATACATGTCTGCCAGTATTATTCTCGTCAACAAGTTATCAGACTTGTTGAAGCTTGCAAAGCAGTTTCAGACTAATCTCAATTTTCTTGTGCTCTGAAATTAATGGCGTAATGTATTATTGATAATTTCTTCCACCCTGTGGTTGCGTGGCAGAATAAACTTTGTTTGGAGAAAGAAAAATAAAGAATAATATACATAAAGTTTCATAAAGATAGACGAAGCGGTAGGTAGAGACTTGGATCTACCACATGTCCTTTCTTTCCACAAGCAATCGCTGCTATTTTGAAAATCTTATCTCATCGCCTCCAATTTTCACCAGAACTTTGTTTATAGTTGTTTTTCATCTCGACTAAATATCCAGTACTTTATTGCATGCACACTCAAAAAATTATGAAAGCTTCTCTGGTTTGTGATAAATCCGGCATAATTCATGCACACTCAAAAAATCTTTAATAGTATTTATAACTACAGTGAATGCTTCAAGCGTAGGAACAAGTTGCAGAAAATTAGCATGTGTTATGCCAACTTAATTGTTCCCTCATTGACGGTGCTAGACAAGGCAAACGTGACGCCTCATGTCCCCATGTGAATTTAATTATTGCATCTCCATCTCCTCCTCTTGTGTCCTAGCTAGTTCTAGCTACCACCAATTCCTTAGGTGACAGATTTGCAGTTTTCCGTGACTGAATTTCAGAGCAGAGCACAGAGCACTGGATTTGAATGTTTACACAGGAGCAGGAGCAGGCCGTAGAGCCTTTTGCTCAGTATTCCAAACTCTTGCAAGCTCATGACGCTCAATTCGTAGACTGACTGCATAACATGCGACCTGTCTAATTGTGTGTGGAGCAGGAATAAAACCTGGATGAGACTCCTTGATTTAATTGGTGTGGACAGTGTAGTTAAAGTATTAGCGCACCAGCTGTCTGGCACGATAGAATGTGACTTTGTACGAACAAATAAATCAAATAAAGTCTATAACGTATGAATTGGGAAAGGGCGTCAATCATTTATCAAAATCGTCAAATAGACGATTCTATTCTTTAAAAAAAATATCAAATGAACATTATATTTAAATCGAAGTGTCTGAGATATCTTTAGTGTATGTTTGATGATTCGTGTAGAAATTAGTAATTAGTTAGTAATTTTTAAACCAGACTTACATTAAGAATTCAGAGTATTGTAGGTACGTACTTTAATCTAAATGGGAATTATTTTTTTTTTTTGAAAAAGAGACGCCCGGGTAATGATTTGACAAATGATGGTCCCTTTTGTTTTTTTTGCCCAAAATAGTAGTTTGAAAAATGAATTGAATATTGAATATGTATTATTGTGGCTAAAAGAATCTCTTTAGACCCTATGGGACCCCTCACCCACCACATGCAAAATCGTATCACCAGTATGAGAACTGTGCCACGCTCCAAAACCAAATTTATTATTCTTTTATGTAAAAGATAAAATCTATCATTTCAATCAATTTTACAAATTTTAAGATCATTTATTTTACGATCATCTATGATAAATTAAATCAAAAAATTATAATTAATTATAATAAAGGAGGATATTATCTCGACAAGATTAAACTCTTGTCCTTTTCTATAATTCTATCTATGAGCAAATTTATTATTCTTGAATGGTTCTGTTATATATGCATTCCCCAAATCAATGTGCAAGAACTCGGAAACATCTAGAGATTCCATATAAAGGATTAAGCAACAGTAAGAATACATGCAGTAGTTCCTTTTTGTACATCTGCAAGTTCAATTCGTCTGAACAATATAGATGATGAACTCCGAACTAAGCTAGCTCTTGCCTATTCTATTCGCGAAGGAGCTCGCGGGCATGCATGAGAAAACTGCTGAATCTGTCCACATCGAGCTTCACATCTTGGTTGAAGAAGTATATCGAAGTCCAATTCCTCCAACCTTCCTTCTGAACTTGGACAGATTTTGGATTTATGACCACAGGATCTGTAATTCCATAGCGGTCCACCAGTGAGCTCTCCATGACACCTATGCCATACTGCAAGTACTTCATCTTCATCTCTAAAGTAGGCACTCCGTAGTCAGCATAGCAGAAGCTATCCATTCCTCCCAATGGAACAACCTGGATCACTACTGCATTGGTTGGGAGGAATATGAGATTAGTGAGTCCTGCACCATGCACTCCTAGAATGGCATCGCACGAGTTCACTAGGCGAGCAAATTCAGCCAAACTTTGATTTTTCTTGATCTCTGCTACAACAGGTTCGAAGCCCTCCCATCCTACCATTCGCGCAATTTCATCGACATTAGTGAATCTCCTTGTCCTGCTTCTTGCGATGATCAGAAGCCTAGGTCGCTTCTCAGGGTTGGCTCCCTGTAGCTTAGTTGCAGTTTTCCTCTCCAATGAGTAAGTGCTCCTTATGAACCGCCCAAAGTCGAACATCGTCACACCGCCGGATCTTGCAGGATCAATGCCCATGTCCTTGTGAAATGCAATGCCCACTATGACGCGAGGGTAACACCGAACCATCGCATCCTTGTTGAAGTTGATAATTTCATGATGAGATAGCTTCTTCAGTAATCGTTCGTACTTTGTCATCCACCAAGGCAGCATTTCACTTACCAGGAACTGAACTTCTCCGTTGAACTTGTGCGATGAGATGTAGAGGGGAATAATTGAATCTGAGACTTCATGGAAGAAGTTGCCCATATAGCCACCGGTTGCAAAGATGATTGCTGGAACCGTGCTATTGATATCACATTTTGGAGCATCTTGTTTGGTACTCAAATAGCCTACTGACATTTCAGTGACACCAGACATTGCAGGGCGATCGCCCTTCCTAGGATGAGGTTTTATCTTCCAGGACTCCTGTAATTCTGTTGCGTTCCGGATTGAGGAAGTGACAAAGAAGATGGAGGAGGAGCTTGCTTGGATCCTGATATCACCCTCCATGTCGCATATGTCTGCTCTTCTGTCCGAAGTATCACACAGGGGCTTCCTGCGGAGATCCACATTTTGGTTGTTTGTATCTGAAACCAAAATTAAGCATTCCAATTTGACGCAAGAATTTCAAGGAAATGAATACATTATCTCAAGTTGTGTATGTATATATAATTGTTCATCTTGGATGGATCCATGAAAAGGTAGACTTCCAAAGCTCTGATGGTTGGAAATTCCCCCCTAATGAGTAACTAGATTCGCGGTTCTCTGATTTACCACACAACAACTTCCTCCCTCGCCTTATAGATTTGATGGCAAATTTATCATCGAGTTAAGGAATTACCATTTTCTCCCGCCCTAGGAAGAGGAGATGCACGAGGCGACAACCAGGAACCCACTGCAAAAAATGAAGAAGAAGAAGAAAGATTCAAACTTTAACCAGCTCTGACCACATAACACAAGAAAACGTTCTGGGGAAGAGCAACTCACATGAAGGAAAAGAGACAAAATGGCCAGCAGACAACACAAGGAGGGTTACGGAGACGAAGAAGAATCCTGTGAAGATGACAAAGCTCAGAGTCTGGAGCTCAACTCTGCTGAAGCTCCTGAAGAACTTGCCCTGGCTCCCCATCATCGAAGAACTCCTCCTCCTCCTGAGCTCGTCTGATCACCACTTGCTATGGAGGAAGGCAAATTGCTATGGTTTGACCAACTCCACGGCGTAGATGGCCAAAGCTTGTAGGGTATTAGACATGGATGATTGAAGGCTGTTGTCCTTTTTCCAGTAGCAATTTACTTTATCTCACGTCGTCACTTGTAATTCCATAATAATAATAATAATAAATGAATTCAGGATTATAATTTATAGATGTCCACTTCTACAGAACAATGCCTAAACCTCGGCGGCTTGGCCCAATTAGTTAAAAGGAATTAGTGCGTGCATTGTCAGTCAACAGTCTTCATAGTAAAAGAAAGAAAGCAATAGCTGCTGCTCAGTGTACATTGTGGGAGCAAATCGTTAACTTCTTTTAGAACAACTTTTTTCCATTCTCTTAAATGCTTTTAATAAAGGCGTTGGCTCTTAAGTATTTGTACTGGAGCTTTATATTTTTTATTTTAAAAGTAATAGTTTATTTGGATTCAGAAAAGAGAATCCACATGCTGCAATCTCTCATCCACTTCAGTTTTTATGCTGCAATCTCCCACTTTCAGAACCAGCAAATGGATCGACAATGACATTGATAACAGCTGGTTTTCGGGCAGAGAAAGATTCAGAAAGGGCGGTTTTGAGTTCTTCAGGTGTTCCAACTTTATAACCTTTCCCACCAAAAGATGCAGCAAGAGTGTGATATGCTGAATCTGGAACAAAGGAAGTAGGGGCAGGGTCATCTTTGTATGGTCCGGTAAGTTCATCAGCTGATCTTCGATCACCGCCATATACGCCGCCATTGTTGAACACAATCACGATAACAGGCAGTTGATATCTCACTAATGTCTGTGAAGTTTCACAAATGTGGAGTGAGCAAATGGAAAAATTGTATGTAATACTGAAATTTAAAACCAATATCCTGTAGATATGCTAAGTTTGCTCAAGACGAAAGCAGTGATTTTTAACCTAAAGATAGAATTCAATCCTGAAAACTGATAGAATTCAATCCTACTTTTAGTCCTAGCACTTACCTCAACTTCCATGGCACTGAATCCAAAGCCTGAGTCCCCTTCAACAGCAACCACCAACCTTTCAGGTGAGGCCACTGCAGCTGCTATGCAGTAACCAAGCCCGACTCCCATTGTTCCACAGGTTCCTGCATCCAGCCTCGTCCGAGGCTCATTCTGGATCAACACCGATCTTCCAACATCCATGGTATTAGCGCCCTCTGACACCAATACTGGGGCGGGGCTGCCCTGTGCAAGAATTGCATCCCTTATAATCCTCATTGGTGTAAAGAAGTTGAAGGGCACAACATCCTTCGCCAGCTGAGCTTCCATCTTCGCTGCGTTATCCTTCGCCTTGTTCGAAATTGCCTCCGCCCAGGGATGAGATTTCCCCAGACAGAAAGGTTGACCCTCTATCTGTTTGTTGATCAATTCCAGTACCTCCTTAGCATCACCAACTAAACCGAGATGAGGCTTGCGGAGTTCGATTTCTTCCTTGGAGACGTCGACAAGAATGAACTTAACATCTGGCGACCATCTCGGTGGTTCGCCGAAGTGGAGCAGCCAGTTGAGGCGCGCACCCACGATGAGAGCAACGTCGCAGCGGCCTAGAGCGAGAGATCGTGCAGCTGTGGCTGCGAGCTCGTGAGTATCCGGCACCAATCCCTTCCCCATCGGGGTAGGGAGGAAGGGGATTCCAGTGGTCTCAATTAGCTTCCTCAGTGGCTCCTCTGCTCGTGCAAAGGCGGCGCCTTTCCCAAACACTACCAACGGTCTCTCGGCAGTCCTCAACAGAGACACGGCCTGCTCTATATCTAGGGATTCTTCGGTCCTCGTTTCCTCAGATATAGGGGTTTCCGCCGCGGTTAAAATCTTCTCAGCTTCGGAATTCGAGATTGTCTGATGGAGGACGTCGGACGGAAGGTCCAAATAGCACCCTCCCGGTCTCCCAGCGACAGCGTGGCTCAGCACCTGGTAAACCAATCGAGGGATCAGCGAGATGTCAGTGGCCTTAGCGGAAAACTTAACGAAGGGCTTGACGGCCTCCATCTGATCGAGTTCCTGGAAGTCTCCCCGGCCAGCGTCAGCCTGGTCGCAGGATCCGGAGATCATGACGGCCGGCCAGGTGTTGGCGCCGGCGTTGGAGAGCCCGGCCAGGCCGTGGACGCATCCGGGGCCAGAGACAGTGAGGTACACACCGGGGCGGCCGGTGAGGTAGCCGTATGCGGTGGCGGCGTACCCGGCCGACTGCTCGTTGTGGAAGGCGATGAAGCGGACGCCGGCAGCGACGGCGCGAGTGGCGACGGACGTGACGGGGATCCCCACGACCCCGAACATGACCTCAACACCGGCCCGGGCCAAAGAGAGGGCCACCAGGGTGCTCCCATCAATCTGGGTCTGCAAAGCGTCCGCCATAACCAAAGCTTGAAGTTTGAACTGAGTCAGAGCAAGGAGAGGAACGATTGAAGAGATGATTCGGTAAGGTATTGCCTTTATATGCAGTAGGCAGGCTAGAATTAACCCTTCGTATGGCCGACGAGCCAATTCAACAGTGGAAAACGTAGCAAAAAGCGCAATCTTTGCTTTGCTATTGACATGACGAGATTTGGCACAATATTATGAACCTTCGATTCTGTCCGCCCTTTCCTGGATCGCAGCGGACCACTTCAAGAGTCAGTAACGAGTAGACCAGTCACAGTTCCCAGAAAATCGGCATTATATTTAGGAGAAGACGAGAAAAGAAGAAGAAGAAGATGATGAGAAATTAGAATCCAATGCCATGATATTAAAAAACACCAACAGTCTCTATCGACGCACCTTCCTTTCTTTGAAACTTTTGCCGGCAATGGCGTCTGATATCGTCCTTCTCTTCTTGTGGCTGAATTGCTTGATGAGAAAGCAAATGGAAGTTTTTCTCACCAGCATTATCTAAATGGAAGCCCCACCAACGCACCATGAATTGATTCCCGGCGAACAACCAGATGCAGCAACACTTGGCCTTCAAATTTGATATCAGAAGCAGCACTACTAACCATTAGATGCTTCAACCCACCTTCCATTATTAATTTGATATCGAATTGTTACATGAAGAATACCAAACTAGCTCTAAATATAATGCAATTATAGGTGGAGTTCAGTTCCCAACCACAACCTGGATTGCATGAGAACAACCTCCATTACTAGAGAAACAAAGGCCTTTTCTTACAAAGTTATTTCATCTTCTACAGATATGTGGAAAACAAAATATATATACAATTAGCTTGTGACATGGCGACATCTACACCAATATGCAATGCCTCCACCTCTACCTTGAGCAACTGCAATTTCCTCGTCGATGTAGAACCAGATGAAGAAGGGATCTTTGGTGGTAGGCTCCTTCTCTGTTTGTCCAAGATCAATTTGCAATGGACCAAATGGTCCAAGCTTTATACGGACATTCAGAAAAATGAATGCCAGTATTCTATTCTTCCATGAGAATTTGCCCTCAAAAGTTAGAGATCCAGCAGGACCCAAATATACACCATTCTCTATCCTTTTTGCCTGATGTATGTATCCAATGTGTTAATGAATGTCTTTCAACTGTTATCATGTTAATGACGAATACATTTAGCAAAACTGAGACGAGATATTTGAACCGAATGCCTACGAGAAACTCACCGCAGCGTCAAATCGTTGAACAGCAGTGATGGGAAAATATCGGCCCTTGTCCAACTTGCCCTGAAGGAGACACAATCCACGTACAAATGTGCCGGTGCGAGCGAACAGAGACCAACTTCAAATCAACAACGTAAGCACAAGCAAATTAAGTTCACCTGGGCGGTGAATATAAGCATCCAAGTCCTCCCCGGCGACTCCGTTCCCCCGAGGGTCTCAAGAAACGAGGACGGCTCCGCTTTTCTCTTCTTGATCGAGGCGAGGGCAACGAGGACTTGGGCCGGCGGAACCTTCCTGGTCTTCGCCGCCTCCTTCAGCACCTCCACGCTCGCTGCCACGCCCTACAGATACAGTACCGAAGTCACGAAGACCCCTAGAATAGCAAGCGTAAGGATCGCAGACAAAAATCACCGACCGATTCCTTCTCCAATAAGGGCGCGTCCTCCTCGACGGCTCCAATCTCCGGCGCCGCCGCCGGCGGAGGAAGTATCCGCCGGTGGGGGAGAGCTGACGCTGACGGTGCGGGAAGACGAGGGACAAGGGATCTGGAGAAAGGACGGAGCTTGGTTTGGAGAAGAGGAGGGGAGGGAGGAATCGGGCGAGGGATTGAGAAAAATGCCATCTTTTTCTTTTTCTGCGTTGAGAAACTTTTGGAGGGAGATAAAAAGTTTGTGGTTTTGAAATAACAAACGATCTTGCTTCCCTGGCCAGTCCCCAATGGCTACGCGCTACGGTATTTAACGGCTGCTAGTGTGTAACTGTATTTTAACTGAACTAACTCAAATTCATCTAGTAGTCTCATCTTGATCAATCGTCTTATCTCGATTAGTCTTATTTCGATCACCTTTGACATCTCATCTTGGCCATCTCATGAGTCTCGTCTTAGCCATCTTTGACGTCTTGTCTTAGGCATCTTAGTAGTTTCATTTTGATCAGTCGTCTCGTCTCGGCCGGTCTCGTCTTGACTATCTCCGGCGCCTTGTCTCGGTCAGCCTTGTGTCAGCTAACTCAAAAGTCTCATCTCAGCCACCTCTGACGTCTCATCTCAGTTATTCTCGTCTCGACCATCTTAGGCGTTTCGTCTTGGCCACCTTAGGCATCTCGTCTTAGTCACCTCAGGCATCTCATCTCAATCACTTCACCTCGCTTTGTCTCATCCGAGGTTCTATCCTCATGCCTTCGACGTACGGATATCCTATGTAGTCTGCCAGAGGAAAATGCAAATATTCTTACAGACAAGCAGCAGTCTGAAGATGTACAAGCGGTTATAAGGTTGTCATATCCGATCCCCTCAGATACCCTTTTTCTCTGCACATAAGGCCAAAAGGAATATAAGATTGTCAAACCTAGTCCCCGGATACCCCTCTTTCTATGTATAAGTTCATAGGGAAATGGTTGTCGGAGGGGATCCCCTTTGCAAGTAACTATAAGGGTGCTACCCTACTCGGTGTGGAGAGAGAGAACGGGCTATAAAAGATCTAGCCCACAACCATATTCGCGGTTCGCTTATGAAAACTCTACTAGCATTGTCTTCTTTCCATCATCTTTTTTAGAATCCTAACTTGAGCGTTGGAGTGATTTATCGGGACTCTCTGACACCAATTTATTCTCTTCTCTAAAGTGTGTTTCAAGTTTAGATCATCTTTCGCATCCTAGTTCATCCAATACATAGGATTGGTTGTTGACTGATGATTTAACTATCTGCGGTATTTGACTGGAATAATTGGCAATAATTTCTTGACCTCGTGTTAGAAGACAATGACAGATTCATGTTCCTCGCAGTACTTTTGGCGAAAGCCATTAGACATTTTCACTGTTTGCTTTCCTTTTCTCTTCTCAATTTTGAGGAAAATGGGTCAATGCAAGACTGTGCTAATGCTTTATAGGATAATAGGAAGCATCTTTGCTGAAGGACAAGGACATCGACATGGCCTGGTGCAACTAAAGCACCACTTGAATAGATAGTGGAATCTACTTTACTAAAACAACAATTCAATTAACTTAATCTGTTTGAAAATATTTTCATTATCATAAGCCTTATCATCAACCACTACTAACCACCCTTCTCAATCTTCTTCTCTTACCTGCCAACTCTAGTTGCTCCATCGAAACTGCATCTGCCAAAGATTTGAGTGGATCCAGTTGGTAACTGGTAAGGATCCCTTCGATCAAAGAAGCCATTACACTAGTCATTTTAATGCTTTAATTTACAGAATAATACAACATTCCAAATAACCCAGAGACGACCCGGATCTCAGCCGAGGTGCATTACTCCGGCGAGACTAAACGCCTTTAGGGCCTCGACGAGATGGAAGGAGATGAAGACCGCCGACGTGGGCACGCTGAGGGCCATGACGACGGCGATCCCGATCGCGAAGCTCGGCCTCGTGCTCATGAGAATGGTCTGCAGCAAGCAGAGGACCTCGCAGACGTTTGCGTGGTAGCTCGTGTAGTAGCGCTTCTCCCAGTCCGCCCACTCCGTTGGCGCCTCGTAACTCGTCTCCGTCATCTTCATCTCGTGGATCCTTTTGCGTAGCACAATCATGTTCTCGTCGACGAGTCTCCCACTGTCGTTCCAGCCGAAGGCGGGGACTCTGCTAGAGGTGAAACGGGGGCGGTGGTGGCGGCGGCCGTCGACGAGAAGTCTGGGGGAAAGGTGGTGGCGCAGAGGAGGGGAGGAGATGGTGCAAGGAAACATTTTTCTCCTAACTAATCCAACTATTGCAGCGAAGAGAATTAGGATGTGAAGAGAGGAAGAGGATCTGGGGGTCTTTATAGCCAAAAGCGGGCCATTAACAGTCGACACACCATGTCGGCGCCGAGCGCGTGTTCGTCCGGTGGCGGCGGATCTAACACAAAGGAAACCACCTGATCGAGTAAGATGGTGACGCGTGGCACTGCAGGTCCTCTTGTCGGCGCCCTACATCTTATCCTAACTTGATTTCTGACGACAGCCATTTTAATTTTGCGGTTGGTCAACCGAATGCGTTTGATTCAATGAATCTCGTACAAAATGTAATTTTTTTATCGTGTTCAATTATTGATCAGCACGTGGCATGCCGACAATGGAATCGAATTCAATAAGGAATGGGCCGTTGATTTTATTTTTCACAATTTTTTTTAATAAAACCCAAATTTAATGAAATGGGTGCACAAAGACTACTGCAACACGGCAAAGGCAACCGATCATTATCAAGAAGTTATTATTTTATTTTTTGAATTTTGCTATTCTCTTCATTAAACCTCTATCAAATATAATATTTATCGACAAATTATCAGATAAATAAACTATATTTCTTTAGGGTTAGATGCTCAGGGCTCTAAAGATACTTCTCGGCCTTAAATTTGACCTCTGGGTTTTTAATATCATCTTGGCTCTGAATCAATCTGATTTCCAAGCTGCTACTTTGAGGATCAAATCCTGCAGCTTTATAATCTGCCAATGTCCGCTGCAGCAAAGCCTGAAATGTTTATTAGCAGAGCATAATCTCACATCGTGAATTATAGGAATGAAAAAGAGAGGAAAACTATTTAGCAAGTCATAAGAGAAAATGTGCTAGAAAGTTTATGTTACAGCAAATATACAGTATTCATCAAGTACCTGTACACTCGACACCGCAAGCTCAGATGCTTTCTCAAGGTTTTCTGGATATTTCTAAACATCAAATGCAGAGAAGAAGAAAATGAACACCAGAAATTTCCACACTGTAAACATATTTGGTTGTTACTTGAATAGAAGCCTTACATTACTCCATCCTAATAGAAGAGCTGTCGTGAGATCACCAGTTCCCTGCATTACAATTAACAAGTTCGATGAAAGATCATGTTTCAGCAGAAATACGAGTATCAGGCATATACAAATTTGGAAAGGAACAATATGGACAGAAGAAGTGTTCTCTCTGGGTGTACAAAAATTATCCAGACCAAGGGAAGCATACCGTAAAATATGCAGGAATCTTAGGGATCTCAATCTTAAATTGCTGCGGAAGCTGACCCTGCAAGCCAGTAAAAGATTATTCAAGCAATAGGATCATAAACTGTTGCTAGTTATGCAGGCCAAGATGCAAAGTAGATAAGACTGACTGATTCATTAAAATGAAATAATATTCAATCTTTGCATGAGTAGCTCTACCAAAATGTGCTTTTCCACCGAAATTATAAACATCATCAACTTGTATTGCTATTCTTGATTTGATCCCCTCTTCATCCTTCCTATGAACCAGATAATGTTCTATAAAAGGCAAAGAAATCATTCTCTGTAGATCCTTTTACGAGTTACCACGTCAATCAGCAAGATTGCTAGTTAACAGTCTCCTTGAAGGTACCCTGTCGTCAACAGGTTGTTTTAACATGCAATGCAAGCATTTTAAAGGGGGGTTTGAAATAGTACCTTCACTTTTTGATGACTGCCGATGAGGAGAAGCTTACCCATTAAGTTTAAGCTGGTAATTACCACCTGATATCAAGAAATAAACTTAAAACATGCATAAGAATGAAAAGCAAAGTATTTGTGATGCAAAATAAAATAAATTGGCACTAGAAATATTGAAATTGATTTAATTATTTTTATTAGAATGACTAATGTTTTTGTCTTTAGTCTGTTTCTACCTATTCCGCCTTCACCGTAATAATTTCAAACCTTTTAATTATAGAAGTTATCTGTTCTCTTCAAATATGTCTTGGAACTCCACCAAATTGAAAAAGTGATCCCTGTCCAAACAATATTGTTTTATTTCTTTTAATTAAACTTAAATCTACTATACTGGTTCTTAACTCTTAACTACGCTGAATCTATTGTCTGAGACAATTTTGTCAGGTAATAAATTTATTCATTCTCTTATCTTCTCGTCTTTGGAGATGTGTTGCTTCAACCTTTGTAATGTCAATTGAAGCAATGTTTTATTCCACATGCTAATTACCTAAATTGGAAACAGTTATATGGCAACAGAATTTCCCCAGATCATATTTTATTTTCATATTCATACGACGAGGACAAACCTTTGACAGTCCAGCAGCATGAAGAATGTTACAAGCTTCCAATCCATCACTTTCAGATGTGATTCTGCAAAAAAATAGAATGATAATCAAAATGCACACACAGCAAGTGAAGTGGGGTGGTAAAAATTGTAGAAGCAATGTTTCCCTGGTGAGAGCGCAGTGAAAAAGGTATTCGAATATCTTTTAGGATTCTAGTCGAGATCAATCATCAGAATGTGAAGATATAAACAATTTCCAAAAACAATTGTTAATCTGAAACTTGTAGTGGATAACGAAGTCTCCATCATATCATTATCTGATAAATTCAAATTTTCCCTATAGAAAACTTTCTCACAAACATTCAAATAAGCAAAATGCATCATTACCTCACGCCTGTCAGCAACTCGACTTCAAACTGATTGGGGGTAAGCATTGAAGCAATAGGAACAACCTAAGAGGAAAAAAATGTCAGTCTGGGTAGCACTAAAGAAGGGAAAGAATAAAAAGCAATATACAGTGAGTTTCATATCAATCCCCATCCGATATATCTTAAATATTAGTTTACTTTTCATCAGAGGTAGATGGTTAATGAAACTCAAAGCAACGACTAACTTGTCAGATCAATACAAAACAATCTTATGCATTGATAAGTTTAAGCGACCAAAAATTCTTAAATGATTTTATTAAATAATATTATAATATCAGAGAAACAAGGAAATGGATTATCCATCGCAAATATAACAGTTAATCTGGCAATACTGACCTTGTCACGATATACAGAAACCAGTTCAAGTGGAACATATAGTTTTCCTCCATCTCCCATAACAGGATCACAAACTAGCAAGGAAAAGATTCCATTAATACCAGTGTAAGAAAATTTTATGCAAACCAACTTAAATAAAGAAAAATTCTCCTAGCAACAAAGAAAGAGTAGAAGGTTCAGCCAACACTTTCGATAGAAGCATCCCTACACAGGGTAACATCTTAGCAGAAAAGCTCATAAAAATATCTCCATTAAGAACGATTATATGGAAAATTTCATTCATATAAGGTTTCTCTCATCTCTCCATTTCAACATCTTCCTCAACATAAATATAATTTAATATTTGAAACACGTCAAACTACTAAGGTAGTCCATTACTTCTCCATAGGATGGCCTCTGGAATAGGGAAATAAATGAAATATCTGCGCCTAGAGTCCCTATCTGAGCTTCAAATTGGGAACCAGAAAACCCAAATTTTATTATCCAAAAAGTAGTATGGAATCAGTCATATCTGTCCAATGGAGGACGCCAGACCTTTGTAAACAGTGTGCTAAGTCATCTATCCTCTGACCAGGCAAGCATTTATCTTTTTCTTCAGGTTATCAAAGCTGTGGACCTTGTCACTCGGTCTACACAAGGAGATTTGGGTATTCAGAATGCAAGGATGCACAATCATGCTTAATATGCACCTACTGGTGGAACTATGCTTTGACACTGAGACTTCCATGGATTCAGTTGGTAAAAGCTCTATAATTCTCACAGACTCTGTGGTCAGAGGCAATTCCAAACCACCGATGGCCCTTATTTGGAAAGGACTTATCACAGTCAAGGGCATTTTTCCTGGTCAAAACTGAGTTACAAGTGCATGACGGTAGGAGTGTTATATTCTGGGAGGTGCATTAAACTTTTATGTAAAATTTAAGTTCCCAAATCTGTTTACAATGTGCAGAAAATGAAACATACCACAAGGCAATAGTAAAACAGATTTCCTAGCAAAGTCAATTGACAATGTCAGATCAAATGTTTTAGCAATTAAAAAAAACTTCATAAAGAGTTACCATATACAAGTCCAGGATTGACTGTTCGTAGTCTAGCAACAACTTGCAATACAGCGTGCAGAAATGAAATTGAACCAATATAACCTGCAGATGTGAAGAATTCGGAAGATACGTTACACAAGACTATTGTATGCTAATGTTGTGCCCTAAAATCCACATAAAAAAGATAGGATAAAAGATGAACTTCAAAAACAAACAAGGCTTGCTAAATTCCCATGAGAATCCAATAGAAGCCAAAATTTTGCATAAATTACAAGCACTAGAATGGACATGACATATCTATAATAAATAATCAAATAACATTATCAATATATATGCAAGAGAAATTACCCAATCAAGCACCTAATGTAGAGCAAGTGCCTGAAGGATCTCCATTTCCAAAATGCGCAAATCAAGCCCCTCTCACTTTGGGGACCAAAATACCTTTCGCTATGGCACCAAATAGTCTCATTAATATCTAAGACTAATTGACTTAAACAATAGTTAATTAATACCTATGCCTCATTAATTATTAAAATTCAATAAACTTTCCCCTTTGCTTCCTCTCATGATAAGGACTTCCCTCACCCCTCGATAGGCGTTTGTCTATCATCCTCTATCACTATAATTGCTCCCTCACCATTTGGACTCAATTTAACTAAAAAAAGAAATAAAACTAAAATAATCATACAGTATTTGCAGTAAATATATTGTCGTAAAGTTCTTCAGAATGGTTGAAGAAAGGTTGCCTTATCTATAAAAACAACAGAAACACATTGATAAAGCAGAAATAGGAGGACGACCTGTTAACAAATGGGTATAGCTTAACAGATCATTTGCTGCTAGACCCTCAATCAGTTCCAATAGCTGTTCACCATTAAGAACATGTCCTCTAAATGTTGGATAACCTGCACCAGATATCAGTCATTGAACTGATAACTAAATTCAAAGAACACTATGAACCCCTCGACCATGTAATCACATACAGCAGTGAATCACTTTGCACTATATATGAGGTCCTTGATACTGAATCATAGAAAGAAATTCCTGTTAATATCTTGCCTGTATTATTAGAAAATTGCACTGAATTAATAGGGTCCACATCATAGCCAAGAAGTTGGAGAGGAAAGACAGCAGATTTGTTCCCAACGTAACCCTGAGAAAGTACAAGAAAAATTTGAGCATTATTACAAGTAATTATACAAAAACAGGCATGACTATAACTGCCAAACTGAAGAAGATATGCTTTCTCAACCCATAATAAGGGTGGGGCCAAAACAAGTCCCCAATAGGTCAATTGGACATGTTTTGATACAGGAAAGTTGTGTCCAAGCCCGTCACCAACTCCAGGCTCATGATACGTTGAATGGCCTATAGATACATTCCACGCCCCAAATCATAGAGCAGATTCTTGACTAGAGAGGTTACAATATAAATGAGTAAAGCACACCCACTGGCCTGCAGAAGGAGAAGATTATAGGCTGCCACGATCTCCTTCCTTATCAAAGGGAGAAAGGGCTGCAATTCAAAGCCAACAACAAGGCAAAAATTGAAAAGCTATATGAGTGTACCCAAGGGTGAAAACAACCACAAAACCCTACATTTAACCTTTCCAACCACTATATGATTCATGACTCGGGTGTTTAAGTAGGTCCTATGGTCAATCCTAGAGAGTGAAGTATTTCCTTGTTGAGAATATCAAAAGGAAATCTTTTTTGATAGGTCAAACACAAAAAGATAGCCAACCGTCTGAGCAAAACAAGAAATTTCATGCTAGAGTGGAATTGGAGACAAAAAGGAGCTACCAAGGTGCCAAACCTATCCAGCTCACAAGCACACGCATATTGTCTAGGCTAGAGGCCAATGATAAGTGCATGCCAAGGTACCAACTAGGTCAATTGGTAAAGACCTAGGGAGTTGTTGCCAAGGTCTTGGTTTGTAATCCGTTTTCATAAAAAATGGTGGCTTGAGAGCTTCTATATATATATTATCTTACGAAAAAAAGGTGCATGTCAAAACAGGTCTCAGCATACATGGATAACATGGTGGAATTTGGACCCGTTCTGATCCAAAACTGTTGTGCCCAAGATGGTCTCAAGTTCTAGGTTCACACAAGGCCAAGAAAAAGAGGCATTTTCAAGAAGAGAGGCCACCATGTTCTCCTTCCTTATTGAATGGGAAAATAGATTGCAATCCCAAGCTAACAACAACAAACAAAAAAAGGCTATATAAGCCTAAGGGTGGCCTCAAGAGAGATAACAACCAAAAGACCCTATATTGAATCTTTTCTACCACTATAGGTCTCTGACTGGGACTGACTCCATCCAACCATTCGTGACATCCTTGACCTTTGTTTTGCACGTAGGAAGTAGTGGCCAATGGCCAATTTTTCACATAAACTCAGCAACATACCCCTATAATCTATCAAACATGTTAATTTAGTAAAATACACTAACGAATTCTATGTTTGTTGGTTCCCTTGTCCTTCTCCTATATTCCACAAGGGAAGGAAACTTATGTACCACTGCGAAGTGTAAACTCTGGTAGGACGAAGAAATGATCGAGCGATAAGAAAAAGGGAACTGCAGCTGTCATAAATTTATGGCCGTTGAAAGAAAAGAGACAGAGGGGACTACTGACTAGTAACATTTAATGACTTGGAATATGAAGTGAAGATGAACTTTATTTCATTGAACAGAATATAAGATAAGGAACAACTCTTAATGTTGTTTGAACGGCCAGCTATGTCTGTTTTATTTATTTATTTTTTCTAAAAGAGATGAATGGGATAACTAATGGTAAAATGGTTAAATTAACTATCACACATTGATAGAATCAATTATAGTGTAAGAGGTCAAGCTCTACAGGAAGTGCTGAAGTAAGAACTGCGAAGGTTTTTGTTCGTGACTCTCAAATACTACATATCACCGTTGATTTTAAGAGAGCATTGCCAGTAAAATTGTTGAACTGGGTGAAATTGTAGCTCAATTGTTCAAAAAGTGGCTGCCCACCAGGGAAACAGGTCCAAGATACAACGACCAATCAAAAACTGGGAAAGGGTTTAGCACTCAAGCTCTAAAAGAATAAAAAACGACAACTTTTGGAACCTTGTTAAGCGGCCATGGGACAGAAGACAACAGCGAGAACAAAGATTATTCCCTCCGCATTTCTCCGGAATGTGACAAAAAGTCCAATTAGAGATGTACAAATAAGAAAAAACATAACAAAACAAAGAGGCAGCAGAGAATATATTCCAGAGCACCTGGACGGTGTGAGACTGTATGCTGAGGACTCGCCCGGTCTTGGAGGGCAGAGCCAGGGAGAGTATCGGAGAAGGCACCATCTCCGATATCCAAGACGGCCTCCTCCACGACCTGGTAAACCCTAAAATCAAAAAAGAAAAAGGAAAAAAAATGCAATCTTTGCCCAAAAGACGAATCGAGAAACAAGCAAAGTCCGCCCATCATCTGTCTTTGAAAACTTTGGAGCTACCTGAAACGAGACGAAGAATGTCCCAGAGGTAATCCAGGCTGGAGACGGTGAGGGACTATACAATAGTTTCCTTTCATCTAATCTCGCAATGGCTGCGCACGAAGGGGAACTACTAGATACGGAAACGGCAACCGGCAGCCTTTGTCGGCGGCCAATCTCTTTTGTATTTTTAATTTAGAATTTACTTTAAATATTTATAATGATTTTTTTAACGAACTGTTTGTAGACAATTTGTATGATTCGGATATAAGAATGCAAGGATCCTACCCGTTACGTCTATTGGTTAACGGCACATTGCCAATTTCGGATTCGGGTTTTAAGTAGAATGAAATGGATTCGAACGGATAGTAGCGGATAGCGCTTGACCTGGTACTGCCATTGGATCATGTTGGCCGCCGCCGCCGCCGCCGCCTGCCTCCCGTCCTCCCACTCCTCTATGGCACTCGTCGGCGACCGCCGGCCCTCGCTTCCACTCGCCATCGCCAGTTTCCGCTCGGCGGCCAGCCGCCCTCGCCTCTCTTGCTCCGTCTCCACGTCTTATACCAAAGTACTT
>JBBMKF010000084.1:2361751-2371965 GCA_037834155.1 Curcuma caesia | reverse complement strand
GACACGTCGTAGCAACATAGCAAGAATCTTATCGACAACGTCCAAATTTTCAGTGTTTCAATCGAGATGGCCCATACGAACAGGCATCTTCCCTCTTGCTATGTCAAAGAGTATACTTTTCTTCTTTTTTTTTATCAATTATTGAAATAGTTATGGTAATTTGAAAATATCTCAAAACTATTATAATAAATCAAGTATTCATGTGAAAGATAAACCCCTTATATAATATATAATCTCATAAACAGATCCTTCAGTTCTGGCCGTATATCGCTTTCTTCTACTTCGTTTTCTCAAATGAAAAAGGGGAAACGAAGGTCTGCGCTCCACTTCACGCGCCAAATTTTAGGGGGTTTTTCCAGCAGTCCGAGAGTGGCGTGCACGTCGAGACAAGGTGCCAGCCAGTAACCGCTGATTGCTTAAATTGAGCTGACGCAAGCAGCTCAAGTTGACCATGGAAAAGTCAACGTGTTGTAGGTGATAACGACTCGGTCCATTTACTAGAAGAGAAAACGATGCCCTTAATCAAATTAGGCCCATAAAATTTGCCTTTGCAAATCGCATCTCTCTCTTTTTTTTTCTTCCCCTCGCATTCCCATTCTCATATATCAAAAAATAAACTTAGCTTCATAAAATTTATTTATCGTCGTTTTTTTTAGATTTGAAACTTTCTAATTTTAAACTCAAAAGCTAGCGATATTTATATAAAAGATCATTTGGTATCAAGTTTTTACTGCTATGGCACATGAAGGAGGAGGCTCTGCTCAGAGTGGCCAACATGTACTTTAGAAAAAGAGAATAAAGCAGTCACTTTGGTTTTAGCCATGCATGCTTTGTCCTTTATTCCCTCTCCTCTTCCTCCTCTATCTTTATGTACTCTCAAACAATTCTCTAACTGCTACTCGACCGTCATCGTGATAACATTCTTGAATTTAAAAAATGGAGAGTGGCTCATTAACGGTGATCAATGGGTCATGCAAAGTTAGGTAATGTCGAAAATTTCAAGAATAACTAAAAAAAAATCTCGCACTAGAAATTAGAATGGGTCTAAAGAGGTAGCTAAAGCCAAATTCGCTTCTATTCTTACGTGTGACGAATGAAAGTAACTAGTCTTATAGTTGTTTGATTAAACAACACTAACAATGCCACGTACATAGCGATGCGGGCATCAAATCGTCACTTTCCATGCACCAATTTGGCATTAGATTAGTTCCAGAGATCATTGTTCTTGAATAAAGAAAGAAAAGAAAAGAAAAAAGCCATCTTTGGATGTGACCTCGCAAGCAGTAAAGTAAAATGAAGCCCCAGGGCAATAAAGAATGAGCAAGATTTTGGGGCTTGAAGAAATAAAGAGGCGCTTGCAGGTAACTCAATGCTTATGAATCAATTGAACCAAATTTTCCATCGATAGATACAAATTTAAAAACATTGGTAAAAGAGAGATGAGATACGAATCATTGCAGTCGGGCTTAATTTGGACAATGATTTCTGCAAAATAACGAGTGAAATGGTTAAGAAACGTTTCTGTAAAAACTGATGAGTTTATATAATTACAAAAGTTAAATACAGTTTTAAATGGCATTAATAGAAAGAGCCCAAACCAAAGCCTTGGGAAAACAGAGTTAAATTACTTGCGATTTCGTTGGACTTTGTGAGGTTTTACCTTTCCTTATTCTTCCATCCAATAAACAAATTCTCGAGTGATGAAAACATGCAGCATGGCACCAGATGTAGCAGTAATATCACGAATCAACAAATTCTTCACGAGTAAACATGCATGCGTCGATCTTTCCCGGACACAGTTCTATTGCCGGAAATGGTCCATGGCTTGGATCAAGACCGGCCTGAACCTGTCGACGTTGAGCTTCACGTTCTGTCGCCCCAAGTAGATCTTCCCCATCTTGAACCATCCCTGCCGGTGGATCGACTGCGGGTCAGAGAACACCGGGTGCTCCCTCGGATACAACTCCAGCAGCGTGCTCTCCTCCACGCTGATACTATACTGCAAGTAGAGCAGCCCCGCCTCCTTCGACGGTGCTCCGAACGTGTGCTCCGCCATCCCCTCCAAATCGCAGCACGGCACGATCTGTATCACCACTGCGTTCGCCGGCAGGAACACGAAGTTGGTGAGACCTGCTCCGTGCACGCCCATGATCACATCGCACGAGTTCACCACCTCCACGAACCCGGCCACATTCCCGTACTCTGCGTCCGCGCGCACCACCTCGAAGCCCACCGCCTCGGCCGCCTGCACGATCTCCGGCATGTTGGTGAACCGCCGCGTGCCGTTCCGAGCCACCAGCAGGAGCCGCGGGCGCCGCTCTGGGTGCGCCCGCAGGCTGACTGCGCGCTCGCGCGGGAGCGAGTACACCTCGCGCAGGAACCTGGAGAAATCGAGCATGGAGATGCCGTTTGGCGCACGCGCGCGGTCGATGATGAGGTCGTTGTGGAAGCGTAGGTCAACCAGGACGTGCGAACGGCAGTGCACGTCGTCGCTCTTGTCGAGGTCGACGAATTCGTACCGAGTGAGCTTCTCGAAGATTGGTCGGTACTTGCCGAGCCACCACAACTGGATGTTGGTAATCAGGAATTGGACCTCGCCGTGGAACTCGTGCGCGGTCAGGAACAGGGGGAGGAGCACGTCGGTGAAGTCGTGGTAGTAGTTCCCGGTGAAGCCGCCAAGGGCGAAGACGATGGCGGGGACGGTGCTGGTGGCGGTGCACGCCGGCGCGGCATGGGGCGCCTGAGCGGTTCGCACCGCGACCTTCTCGATGTTGTCCATGTGTTTACGGACGTACGGGACGACCATGTACTCCTCGGCTTTGCGTTGGGGAGACAAGAGCACCACGCCCGCGGAGGCGGCCTTCTTCTTGCCGTGAACTCTGACGTCACCCTTCAGGTCGCAAAACTCTGTTCTGAAGTTGGAGAAGTCGCAGATCGACTCCGTCAACGGCGGCCTCGGCATCTCAATCACTTGGGGCTCTTCTTTCTTCGGAGGGAGAACCGTTTCATCTTCAATCGACATAAATTTAGTCACGTAATGCTGAAGATTTGCTCAATTTTGACAGCTTTTGCATCGAATTCAATGCTCAATTACCTTGTTTTCTCGATTCACTGCTATTGTCCTTCAGAATTATATGGGAAACAGTAGAAAAGCTGTTGTTTGGCTCCTCGACTGCTTTCTTTTCCTTTTCTGGATGATAAAAGAACTCAATGAAACTGAAGATAACACAAGATAGAATTCTTTGGCCAAAGAGAAGCTATATGTGTTTAATTCTCGCAATGTTGCAAAATCTAAACAGGCTCAGAACTAATAAAAATTTTACCAGGCTGTACTTGACTAATTTTGCCTTCCGCCTCTTCATTAGCGCCGACCGTGAAGGTCAACGATGCCTGCCCGTCGACTGGAAAACAGGGGAGTTGCAACGCATTAATTAAACCTCAAAACTTCTTAAAACAGAGAGAAGAAAAAGAGGAATTAAGTAGTAGCTTGAAGAAGGATGCAAACGAGAAGCTCACCAGGGGTTTCTGACATGGTGATGAAATAGCTCAAGATCACTAAGCAGCATCCCACAAGCAAGGCCAAGCCAAGCTTCCTTGCTTCAATCCTACCCATGTTCTTGACTACGGCCTTCTCATACCCCATCTTGGAAGTGGGGAAGACCAGAGGCCAAGCTAAAGCTGCAAGTTTCAGCTACAGATAGCTGGAAAAGATAAGAGAGGAGGCTGGCTGATGCGTTGCCCCAAGGGAGAGCGAAAGGAGCGAGCCCGTCCTTCCTTCACAAGAGCCTGAAGGCTAAAGATTAAAGTAGGCTTGATTTATGGGTTCTCTCCTTCTCTCTCTTCTGCCACCTTCTTCTTCCTGTGTTTTGACAGAAGCCAAATGGAAGAGGTTAGATTTAAGCATGGTTTGTCCAGTGTCCATAAATATACTCTTCTTTCTTACTTTCTCAAATTTGTTTCGTTTTCATAGAAAAAAAAAAAAAAAAGAAATTTATCCAAAGAATCGTGATGATGTGAAAAAGACATTGGTTTATAATATGTACGGGGATAAAGTTTGACTAGTCTGCTTCAGGAATCACGGATTCCGTTCCAGTGGGCTACCAGAAATGTACCAGCCCTCATCAAACACATACCAACTTTCCAAATCAAAAGTGAAAAAGTAAATAGAGTTATTTCTACAATGGCTATTTTTTCTGAATTTGTTGTTATCATGGAAGAATCATAACAATGGAAGTAAATCTAAATAAAATAACATATATATATATATATATATATATATATATTATTTTACCCGTTTGTCTTCTTTTCCAAACTGATGTCTTGAAATTCATCCTTTCATATTACGTTTTATTTGGGAGGGAGGAGGAAAGGAGAGAAGAGAGTAAATAAAAAAAAAAAAAAGGAATTTTGATTCTTGTTTAGGATAGAATGAGTTAAGAAGAGAAAGGAGAGAGAAGAGTAAAACTTATCCTTCTATACTAATAAATCCTTAGGATTTCTTACACTTCGATTTGAAATATAAAAAAAGAAAAAGAAAACTTAAAAATATTTTAATTTAATTTTATCTCTATTTTAAAATATTAATTCTTAAATTAATTCATCTATTTAGATATCTTATCTTTGTGTTGTCATTCTTCACACAATACAATCGTCACCATCTAGTATCCAACTGCTCACACTCCACAACATCGACATCGGCGTTGGTGTTGATATTCGCTGTAAATCTTTTTGAGAACAAGATTCAAGAAGACATAGACAGATAGTCTTAATCTTCTTCTCCTCTAATAACAGGAACTTATCCAAAGAATAAGCGTTGTCTATTTTAGAACCTTCTATATCCTAATTTTTACATATAATATTTACAGAATTTTATAATTACTATCCATCCTCTACATACATTATCTTTTTTAAGAAATCAAAATATTTTTATAACTTTATATATTTAATCTTCATTTTTTTTCTCTTAAATAAAACAAGATAATAAACTTTCCATCCTTCCAAACAAAAGAAACATAAATATTTTACTTCTTATTTCTTTTCCTTCCTTCCCTTCTCTTCCCCTTCATCTTTCATTAATGAACTTTGTCTCACCCATTCAAACATAGCATTAAGCAGTATTGGGTATGTCTGCATCCTAGTGGTGTCAAACCGGACAGACCGCTCGGCACACATTCCGGTTCAGCACAACACAATGTTAAACTTTATATATTTTATTAAAAAATTCGAATAATAAATTTAATTTGCCTTCAAGTCTAGTTTAATTTTCTTATTCTTTGAAACTAATGGCATAGTTTTAATGGAGTCGGTGAGGAAGATGTAACTATTATTAGTTGCAGAATTGAAATGGGAAAGTTCCAGGCTTCATCACACGTTTTATGGAATGGGTCTCTTCCATCTGCAGTTGCGTGGTAGAATAAACTTTGTTAATTAGCAAAAAAACAAAAAACAATAAAGAAGAATAAAGTTTCATGAAGATGACGCCGTAATATGTCAGGATTTGAATCTAACCACATGTCTTTTGTGCATGTACTGAAACCAATCTGATCCGATCCATCTTATTATTATTATTATTATTATTTATTTTAATGCAACTTGGATACTCATTGACCTCCGAAATTTCATATCTGATATGAAAGGAAGAAATGTGGGTTCATAGAATAGTTCATCGCTTAATTATGCCATCATTGACTCTCTCAGTTTTGTGCATGGAAGCAGCACGAGTTGAGACGATTGACCAAAATAGTTGAAATAGTCATCCAATTAAATTATATATCGCATACAGTAGTTGAAGCTTATTTATAAAGCCTTATGGAATTGATTAGTTGATGGAAACTTGGAAGGAAGATTCACCACCACCTGTTCTTCTCTCAATTAATTTTTCCAACAACTCCTTTGAAAATAATTAAACTACGATAGGTTGAGCTAGTCATAATTAATGACCCTGCAGTTAATCATATAGATCATATATGAACGAGCATCTCTAGATCAACAAATTTGCTGGCCCACTTCTAGACACAAGCCTTCATTGACTTTTAGCAGAAAAGAAATGACAATTAAAGAGATAAATAATTGCTAGTAAAATTCATGCATCTTCTGACAATTTAATTAATACAGAGCCTTGTGATTCAGTGTTTAAAATCATAGTAGATTTGGCACTGCACAATATCATAAAACTGCAGTCAATTAATGAATGCTTCAAGCGAACGTGGGAACAAGTGGCTCAATTAATGCATATGCAATCCGCATGACATGATGAGGTGTTCATTTGTTTTCCTCGGAAATATTGAAGTGGCAAAGACGCAGTTGATAGTCTGCTTAATTTGTTTTCGTGTGTGTAAAAACATGGAGCTGTCAGAACAGTCTGTCTTCTCTGTGCATCGAAACGATATACCTACTTGAAATAAGGCCGTGTAAGATGTGTTTTGTCACGTTCATGCTCTCCCACCACCAACTCCTCAGACGGCAGATTTGTTGTTTTCCATAGATTTCAGAGCATTGAATGTTTGACGCTGGACCAGGGCTGGTAGAGCTAGCCTTTGCTTGGTAAACCAACTCTTGTAGGGTAAGTTGCAAGCTCATTAATTAAGGTTAAATTGTAGCTAGGCTGCATTGCCAGGGCCAAATTGTAACTTTTTATTAACTGAGTTCGTCTTGAGTAGTGTGTGCTCCGGGGGACAAGGGATGCATGGTTCTGATTTTCACGGTCGTAGGTAATCAAAACAGAGGAATGATTGAGGTTGCCAAATGACAAGAGAAGGGCCAAATTGTGTTTGTTTGAAATATTATTATTTTCATTCCACTTTATTTAAATGCACATTCATTTTCATTCACTTTAGTCCTGAGAACCCTTATAATTTTAGCATATGAATCGGAATGCACATATACATCCACAAAATAGTAAAAAAAAAAAAGAGAGACTAATTTAATAGGTATTATTGTGCTTAAAAGATATTGGCTCTATTGGACCACTTTCCTTGATGCGGTTGGGCTCCAAAATTAAATAAATCGAGTTGTTGTGCTGTCGCTTGTGTTGATAGCGCCATTATCCCTAGGTTGCAAATCAACTTGCACCTTGTCATGTGTACACGTGAGTGTGTATGGACAAAATTATGAAGGTTTTTTTTTAACGTATAGCGCCTATTATACACACATTTTGAAGCAATTTATATTAATCAATATGCATCACCATGTAATTTCAACCAATGCCTTTATGTTATTTAATTATGTGGCTTCATTTTATTCGAGCTAGTGATCGACTATCAAATCAAGTTATAAGTGTCTGTATTGAATTCTAGCAAGCAGTTTATTTTTATTTAATTTAATAATGCATCTTTCTTCAGTCGATTGAAAGATGCTTATAGTGAGCTACCACCTTTTGTCACGTAGAAACTACTAAATAGCTACATCACATTTGAATTTCTTTTCGATGAGATTTTATCAATTCAAAGCTACATCTCCAAAAATCATGACCTGATTCCCTGATGAGGTCCATCGACATGTTATATAATGCCTCCATGAATGAACCAAAAGAATTAAACAACATACAGTCCCTTTTTTATGCATCTGCAAGTTCCATTTGTCCGAACAACCTTGTTGGCAAAAAGATGAGGCCCAGCAGTAAAACAACTGGCAATATAGAAGATATATAACCTCCAAACCGAATCTAACTCTTGCCTATCGACGAAGAAGCTCGCGAGCATGTATGAGAAAACTGCTGAATCTCCCCCCGTCAAGCTTCACATCTTGATTGAAGAAGTATATTGAAGTCCAGTTCTTCCAACCTTCCTTCTGAGCCAGAACTGATTTTGGATTTGTGACCACAGGATCTGTAATGCCATAGCGGTCGACCAGTGAGCTCTCCATGATGCTTATGCTATATTGCAAGTACTTCATCTTCATCTCTAACGTAGGCACTCCATAGTCAGAGTAGCAAAACATTTCCAGCCCACCCAATGGAACAACTTGGATCACTACTGCATTCGTTGGAAGGAATATGAGATTAGTAAGCCCTGCACCATGCACTCCTAGAATCGCATCACATGAGTTCACTATGCGTGCGAATTCTGCCAAGCTTTGGTTTTTCTTGATCTCTGCTACAACAGGTTCGAAACCCTCCCATTCTACCATTCCTGCAATTTCATCGACATTAGTGAATCTTCTTGTCCTGCTTCTTGCAATAATTAGGAGTCTAGGTCGCTTATCGCGGTCAGCCCCTAGCTGAATTGCAGTGTCCCTCTCCAATGAGTAACTGCTCCTTATGAACTGTCCGAAGTCGAACATTGTCACACCACCAGATCTTGCAGGATCAATGCCCATATCCTTGTGAAATGCAATGCCCACTATGACACGAGGATAGCACCGAACCATAGTATCGTTGTTGAAATTGATAATTTCGTAATGAGATAGCTTCTTTAGTAATATTTCATACTTTGTCATCCACCAAGGCAGCATTTCACTAATCAAGAACTGAACTTCTCCGTTGAACTTGTGGGATGATATGTAGAGGGGAATTATTAGATCTGTGACTTCATGGAAGAAGTTCCCCATATAGCCACCAGTTGCGAAGATGACTGCTGGAACTGTGCTATTGATGTCACATTTTGGAAGATCTTCCTCGGTGCTCAAGTAACCTACTGACATTTCAGTGACACG
The DNA here is from genome assembly GCA_037834155.1 of Curcuma caesia. Classification (NCBI taxonomy): domain Eukaryota; kingdom Viridiplantae; phylum Streptophyta; class Magnoliopsida; order Zingiberales; family Zingiberaceae; genus Curcuma; species Curcuma caesia. The sequence goes on along the minus strand of JBBMKF010000084.1, from coordinate 2,363,313 downwards.
AGACAATGCAGCATGATCTCCCTTCCGAGGATGAGGTTTGATTTTCCATGAGTCCTGTAGTTCTGTGGTGTTCCGAATTGAGGAAGTGACAAAGAAGATGGAGGAAGAGCTTGCTTGGATTCTGATATCACCCTCCATGTCACATATGTCTGCTCTTCTGTCGGAAGTATCACACAAGGGCTTTCTGCTGAGGTCCACATTTTGGTTGTTTGTATCTGCAACCAAAATGAAGTACTCAAATGAAGTGATTAGGTTTACTCTGTTTCAGATACATTTCCTTCCTTTGTTCTCTGCAATGTGTAGTGTAAGGACAGGGAAGATCCTTCAATTTAAGGGAAACAAAGAGAATTGAAGAGATATGTATCTAAATTGCTCTTATAGCGAGTTAAAATTTTGCATTAAGCCAAGATTCAAAAGTACAGTAAAAGAAAAGATCCTGATTATGTTATGATATTTGTGTTTTCTTTATCTGTTTTCACAGAAACAAATGCATCGTCTCAAGTTGATAACAGCTATGCTGATTCTCGATTTCTCGTCACTGTAACTAGTAGCTACACCAGCCAAGGCACAGAACTTCTAAATCCATGTGCTGATTCACCTAATTCATTTGGCTCTGTTCGAAGATATTGCCCCAATATAATACGCCATGATCTTTGAAAATATTGCACCGAATTCCATGGTTCACATTTTCATAGCCTTAATCATTTATGTTTCTCAAGGCAAGTGAAAAAAAAAAACAAACTGTTCATCTTTGACATTTTCATGGAAAAAGTTGGAAACCAAAGATCAGAAAGATTGACTATAACCATCCAAAACTCAACACAATCATCAAGCTAGCATCATATGGTTGGAAAATTTCCCCTAATGTACAGTAAGTTACTAGATTCATGGTGCCTAGATTTACCACGCAACCACTTCCTCCTTCAACTAGTAGATTCATGGAAAATTTATCAACTTTAGGGCTTACCATTTACTTGCGCGCTGGGAAGAGGAGGAGCTGCATGAGGCGACAACCAGGAACCCACTATTAAGAAGAAGAAGAAAGATTCAAGCTTTAACCAGTTCTGACCAAATAACGCACATACACCCAAAAAAAAAAACGTTTTGGGGAAGAGCAAAAACTCACACGAAGGAAAAGAGACAAAATAGCCTGCGGACAACACAAGGAGGGCCATGGAGATGAGGAAGCATCCAGTGAAGATGGCAAAACTCAGAGTCTGGGGCTCAACCCTGCTGAAGCACCTCAAGAACTTGGCTTGGCTTCCCATCATCATTGACGACCTTCCTCCTGACTCCTGAGCTCGTCTGGTTGCTACTTGCCGAGGAGAAAAGCAAGTAATTAGGGCTGGAACATCGCCGCGGCACAGCAGGCGAAGCTCATAGCGTGGTAGGCATGCTTGAAAGAAGGCTTTTTTTTTCTTCTTCTAATAGTAATTCTTTTCAATGTTTCATCGACAATGGCTTGGTTGAGAACATGATTTTCCATGTACGTTTTTGATATTATCATTGGAGAACAGATTTATGATTTGTATATTTATTTATTTATTTATTTGAATATTTTG
>JBBMKF010000084.1:2339900-2354918 GCA_037834155.1 Curcuma caesia | reverse complement strand
GGGGTTGGCATCAATCTAGCGGTCCTTATCGTAGTTTCGCCTCGACTAGTGATCCACACCAAGCTCTCGTTTGGACGACTTCCAAAGTCACAAGTCGCATCACCGTCTTTGGTACTAATCGACAATCGACAACAGTCGATATGAGAGAAAAACCTAATTTTGGAAAATATGCAACAACATTTGTCGTGACCATTTTTTAGGGTTTTATAACTATCAACGATAATCATATTTCTGTTGTAGTTTTCGATGGTCAACCTTTGACTGCTGATTAAAAAGAAAATAGTCGAAACCTTTCCAACATTGGTGGAATATTCTTCGATCGCTTCATAAGCTCCCGATGACAAACCCTTACTTTAACTCAGCAACAATTTCAACATCGATGTGGCAGCGGCTCTGACAACGATCCCTCTCCGCATCAACTCCGGAAGCAGCTCCTCTCTGGCAGAGGCTCCTCATTAACAGCGATAACTTTTAAAATTGTTAGCCTTGGAAAGCGAGCTCCGGCAGCTTCACAAGCCGCCGGCCGTTGAACGGATAAGCGACATCAACTGGATCTTTTCCTCATCGGGAAGAAGAAGAGAAGCGACAATATGGGAGAAGCCAATGATCGACACTCGCGTAGAGTTACGATGGGGTTTCCCTTCTCGCATCGATCAGCTGAAGCCAACGACCAAAATCACGATTTTGAGAGGCTTCACGCGGTTGGTTAGGAAGAGGCAAGGATCAATGCTTGAATTCTGACTTCCTTCTCCCTCAGCCGATAACGTAGCTGGCAGCTCTGACAGCGCCCTCGCATGAATGGGAAGCAAGGGAAAGCGCTGTGCCCTCGGGGAAGAAGAAGAGCAGAGGAACATAATCCTCTATTTTCCTCCGACGGACGGCACACGACTCTCCTCTTCCCGCGTCGATTATCTGAAGTCGATGGTTCGGTTAGGGTTCTCCGACCACTCCACCTTTTCAAGCTCTGGCAAGAAGGAGGCCAACATGATTAGGAAGGGTGGTGCGCTAGGGTTTCCACCACCTTCACCTTGCTTAACACGGTGGCCTTTAATAGCGTTCAGATGATTTTGGTGCGTGCAGCGGCTGACCAAGAGAAGGGAATTGCGGGATCACGTTAGGGCTTACGACGTCGAGCAAAGAAGAGAAAACTAGAGAACAAAACTTAAACCAGGTTCAGTTTTACTGTTACGAACCCAACCGGCACTGCAGCAAATCGGATCGGATGTAATGCAATTCAAAACTAAATTGCTTGGTTCAATAACAAAATGACCTTCAATTTGACCTAAACTAGTTTATTCATTTCATCTTCAAAAGATGAAGCTCCTCATCTCTTCCGTTTTGCAAAAATATCTTCAATCATAAACCAAACTAAGTTGGTTCAAAACTAAATCATTTGGTTCAATAACCAAACCACCTTCAATTTGAACCAAACCAATTTTGTTTATTTCATCTTCATAAGATGAATTCCAATATTTTGCCTTTGTCTGGTCCAATCAAATTTTATTTCTCTCGATCTGAGAATCTAATTCTCAAACTCGTTTTGAGTCCTTTGGAGAACTTGTAGTTCGTGTGACCCAATAGGTTTCCGATTATGTTGGTCATCTGTAATTAACCATTAATTATGGAACTATCATGAGTGGCACATAGTAGTATATTATGATCCCTAATTGATTAAAAAAATCAATTATTAATTCCAGAATAATTTTTAAAACTTTTAGCAACTATAATGAAATATGTCTCATTCCTTTCACAGTCTTATACCTGCTTGGTTCAGGATATGGTCTATATATGTCAGTCCCCACCAGGCTGACTACATCACATTTAGCCTAAGCGTACTTTCTTATCCTGTGAATTCAAGTTACTTGTACATGTGTCCAAGAGTACCGTACTCTTGACATGTAATGCTTTAGCCAAAGACTTTCAGTAACAATCCTAATAAGCGACCACAGGGTATACATCTCCTTTTTCAATGAGCGGTGAATCCTCTATGGGCTATTTAAACACCTTCGGACACTTCGACTTATACCCAACCATCCCGGGTCCACACCTCCTTGGAGATGTTTGCTTAAGATGTCAAAGTATAAGTCTCCATGACTAAGGAGACTTGAATACCGCAAGTCAAAGGAAACTCGCACTTGAGCTGGACTTAGATCTTCATTAACATATGCATAGAACTATATGAAGTCTCATTGTAGGTCACTCCAATAAACTAGTTACTTTTAACTAGCATCCACGTTTAACTCTCAACATCCAATGTCTCTAGCCAGTGAGATTAGCTGCTTGGTAAACCAAGGCGTTTAAAACGTGCTAGTCTTAACAGAATCGATAACGTCCGTGCTCATCAATTCCTCGACTAGGGATAATTTTAATACATTCATAATTGTATATATAGAGATGCTCACTAGTTGTGATCCAATCACAAATTCTCTCATGCTATGAATCGTATTACGAACATTTGGTAATTGAGTTTAAGATCCAATTAAACACATAAAAAATGTGCACTCAAATAGTGAATTGTTATTTATCCAATGAATAGTATAATCGTAGGACGATTGCCTTAGGACCCCTCTCAAATATAACATAGTTTTCGTTCTTGCTTGAGAATAATTCTTAAATTTCTGTACCAGTTCAAAAAATTAGCTCTATTGAGCTTGTCCTTATCAAGGATAGATCGTAGAGAGAGAGAGTATTAGATGTATTTGATGACATGGTGATCTACAATAAGAAATGCAAAAAGGAGTATCATATTTAAATCATTTAATTAGGTCTTTAATTAAATAATTTTTCCACTGAACTGTAAAACTTGGTAAGAATAAGTCATGGATGTGGGCAACCAGAGTTTACCTACATTACTAGATCTAAACCCAATAGCAATAACATTCAAGTGGGACAAGATCCATATTATACCTCATCTTAAGTTACCTATGTCTAATCACCTAAGACTCATATAATTTAAGTAGGCAACGTGGACCAATTACATCGTATGCAACTCTTGTGTAGTTATGTTAACAAGACTATTTGTTCATTTGCCCAACGCAAGGGATATGCCTTTAAGTTCTCAATTTAATTGAGGTAACTTAGTTAAGTCTCACTCAAAGTTTAATATTTTGGCATTACAATTATCCTGTCGCACTCTATCAAGATAAATTGAGTCACTTTACTTTGACAAACATGTTTACAATTGATCAAGGTAAAAGTGAGTACCAAACTTTAGTAGGCATATAAAAATGATCTAATTATCATAATACTATTAATTAAATATGCATCACATATAAACATGACACACATCAACATATATGCATAATTAGAAACATGACATGGTTATGACCCATCTACTACGATCTTCTCAAGCCAATGAGAAGATCAAAAGGTCATCCTAGGGAATTGCATCTTTTCGAAGTGCTTCCTTAGTTGTCGTGTGTTGCTGGCCTCCTCTCTTTCCATTGTCGTCCAGTAAACTAGTACTATTCTGAATTGTACATTACAAATTTAAAGAAACCTTGAGTTACATTCGAGAGGAGTCTAATTTTACAACTGAAAGTATAAGGTAAAAGGCATGATACATAGGCCGTATTATGAATTACAGCATGCACACACATAATCCAACCACATTGGGTAAAAGGGGTCATAACCATGTACCATGGCATACATTATTCATAATAGATCTTAACCTTGCACTATAACATGCTTTTATTATGATTCTAAACAAAGATTTATGAGTCGTAACCTTACGGCAATCCCGCTCATAAGGTCATGAAAGATTTGCCAAACAAAATTGGACTATAGCACACATTCATATTATGTATGAAGATGCTACAATCCTTTAGTTTGGTCAACACAAACTATTTGCTCGACAAAATCACTCATACAATCATGCAAATCATAATAAACACATGCTCGTTATCTATATCAAATATGAAACATAACTAAAATGATGTATACACTTTCATAAGTGGCTCTGATACCACTATAGGGATCTATTGTGAAAAATAATAACTAAATATAGTGGAACAAAACTGATCACTCCAGAGATCTATGCGAATGTAGTATACATGTTTGATCGAGTTGTTACCTTTGTTGTGTGAACGGAACATTCCTGACAGCAACTTGATTTGGTAGATCTCAACACGATCAAAATGGTTGTGCCTCTTTGATATCCATACGAACACGTCCTTCATTTATCACAAGAACTTAGCCTTTGGAGAAGAACCACCTTTTGGATGATTTTTGCCAAGAGTAGAAGAAGAGGAGACTAGAAGTGATCATCCACCAAATGCATAAAATTGACCTTTTGTATTCATTCAACGAATACAAAAGGTCATCCAAGAATACAAAGGGTCATCCAATGAATGCCAATGAATATAAAGAATCATCCCATGAATACAAAATATCATCTAATGAATACAAAAGATTTTTACCTTTTGCTCTCTTTTTTATCAATACTTCATTAATTTCTATTAATAGATATTAATCTTCTTTAATAGTTGAGTCTGAATTAGACTCAATATAATAATCCAATAGTTGGATTTATTTGAGTCTAACTCAGATTAGACTTAACCCCATAATCTTAGAGTCTATCATATTTTAGTCAAACTAAAATATATCCATCTCCAAATCAACTTGTTTTTTGTGTGTGACCCAATAGATTCTCATAACGTTAGCAATGTATTTAAAATAACATATTAGATACATAAACAATGAGTGACATCTAGCAATGCATCATTACTACCCAAGTGATGAGAATGTCAAAATCTGACCTAACCTTTTTGTGTCAATTATCTTGTATAACTTGATCCTTCTATCCTCGATATCTAGATTGATCCATGAGACATAAACTGTGTCATCCCCTTATCAATCTTTGTATTTCTTGATCTCTAAGTAGGTTTACTTAATGAGCTCAATATCTCATATTAACTTATTTGAACATAACCATACATTTTAGTAGTCCTACTTCATCAAAGGACCCACAGATATCACTTCCATCATATAGAAGGGATAAATCCCATCTACATCACTCACATCCCTTCACATAATTTAGTGATCGACTTTATAGTCCATCTTATTACAAGTGATGTTTGTCGATACTAAAGTATACAACTTCTTATGTAGGGAACCGTAGTGACTTCAGGTCTAAGGACTATTTATACTAATAGTCACTATGAAAATATTTATGACACTCATATAACGATCCATGAAACATTCTCATGGCGGGTCAGTTCAGTAAATATTCTCTAATATATACCTATGTGTCAATTTGATATTTTAGATCCATGACTTGTAAGATTAAGTAATCAGTTGACCTATATGCTAGTCTCAATGCATTAATATTGTCCTTGTATATTAAAGCTTGACTAGGAATAGTTAAGAGTAGTGTTCTATATATATGTCTATAATCTCCCACTATCAATTCAACCAATTGATACGTTGTAGACTAGAACCTACTATCCTAGGACATTATTATACTTATTCATCTGGCGCAGATCTAAAGTAAATATAATAACCATAAATTTTGTCTTTTATTAATAAAATATGATACAAAAGTTTGCTTGTCAATCATCTTATATTTGACTCTAGGGCTAACACTAACACTTACAGCATGCTAATAGGTGTCAAATGTGACATGAAACTAATTGACATGATTGATACATGTCGAGTAATATCGAGTATTTTTAGTATTTATTGAAGTAATCCATTTCATTCAGACTGTCCGACACAGCATAAGATTTCAAACCATGACAAATAGTACTTCAATCATTTTACATTAATCAAAGAAATATTTCTTCATCAATCACCCCTCAAGTTGAATGAGATTTATGATGTCCTAATGCTATAGGAATTTGTTGTTTGTTTGACAATCATCTTAAGCCTCTTAGCAGTGATACTAATGTTGTATGCATATATTAGTTCTACTGAGTTAAGCACACTCCCTTTAGTCATGTACTCAAGTTTAAACTAACTTTAAGGTTTATAAACTAAGTTTAAGCTGAGTATAACTAAAACTAAATATAGGAATTGTATCTTTACATCATCAACAATATGAATAGAGAAATGTTAAATGGGCAATAAAATAAGAATTTTAGATTCTCATTTATTGTTCAACAAGTATATGCTGGGAGATTTGTTTCTTGTCGTTAAGGTTAATCACAATGTTTTGACGTTTCATTTTAAGCTAATGTTGTTTTGATTTTTGATAACCACATTAAGTTAGTGTTTTGGATTTGATTATTTTCTTGTGCCTTTATAGGATGATTCATAGTGATCGCAGTGATCGTTGTAGAGGTCATCAAAGGCAACATAAGATCAAGATCAAATGATTAACATATATTTTGGGATTATTTTGGGCAGAATTGATGTAAGGATTGAATGGTAGCTTCTAAGTAAAAGGGGTTTTATCTAGATAGCTATTTCTATATACGCTCAGCCTGTAAGGCGTCCTAGAAGAACTTGGGAACTCTATCATCATCAACATTTTGGCTTCAAAATTGTATTAGTCAACGGAGATTCCTTGTTTGGCAACCAAACCTTCTAATCAACAACTGAAAAGGCAAAATTGGGGCCAAAATGTTTATGCTCACTTTTAAATAGAACACAGTTTTTGAGTTGACTGAAGCTTTTTGTGAGTGAGCTGAAGATTCAAATGTCAGATCCCAATGGCTAGTTTTGGGGCTTGAGTGATCTGACCAGTTTTATTAAATCAACTCAAAGTGTATAGACTGCATCTTTTATAGCCATTGGAGATCTGATTTAAAAGGCTTTTGGGGCACAGGAATTTACACAAAATATTCTCTAATATTGATGGTTTGTTGCAGAGCAAACTAAGGAGCTTGAGCTTGATTTCAAGGTTCCTACCTTTGATCGAAAACCCTCTTAGTAATTCTCCTCAAGTAGGGGGTTAGATTTTGATCTTTTATGGTGAGTTGTGAGATTTTTTTCTCTAGGTTTTGATTATTGTATCATCTATAGAGGGAAGAAAATAATCTATAGGGCCAATCTCTCTAGCTCATGAAAATCCTATTAGTTAGATGAAGCCCTCTAGCTCGCAGAAAATCCCATTGATTGGGTCAAGCTATTTGGATCGTGAAAAGCTAATTGGTTGGGTCATGAATTAGGCATGGGTAGCTCCAGACCACATTATATCTTGTGTCTTTGAGCATATATTGATGTGTGTGTGTACTTAATTGTTTCTTGCTTTCGTACTCTTTGCTCACTTTCGCGTATTAAACCTTGATATACATGTCACGTGCACACACTTGTTCCCAATAGTTTGTTTTGATCTTGACTTGTGAGAAATTGTAAGTATTGTCTATTCGACCCCTCCCTCCTAGCTGAACCATCAATATTTAACAATATACATTATTCAACAAGGAAAATAAATAAAGATAATTTTTTCTCTTTTATTCTTATGGGATTATCCTGTCCCTAAGTCTAAAAGATGTTCACAAGTCAACGATATGATAGAATGAGAAGGAATTACAAGATAAGAAGGGGAAAATGAAAATGTCACAAGTAGTTAAATGCAACACAAATAGACAATAAAAGGAAATATATATATATATATATATGGGTATTATAAACATGTCTAAATAGAACCCATGTATTCCAGAAAAACTGAATGAATTAAAGGTGACCGAATAAAATTTAACAAGGTTAAATGTGATTTGGATGATATGGTATTACTTGTATCAAATCTGACATGGCACTCAATGGCAAGATATGATCAATGTAACTAATACCATATATCTGAGACATAACTAGTCATTGATGTTGTGAGTCTCTCTTGATGAAAACAATATCTTCAACAAATAGTAATAAAAATAATAAAATTATATGCTGGACTTCTTCCTAAAGGATGGTACTTGTAAGTTTTGGGTTAAGTAGCTAATCAAATTTTTGGCAAGTAGCTCCAAAATTTATCCATAATCAAAGAAAACGTAAGGACGATGTAGATTTATGACATATAACTATTATTACAAATGAACAAGTTAGCTGAAACCACAAAAACCTAAAATCCTAACATCCCTATTATATTTCTCTTTTATTTGATATCACTATACATGTTATACAAAGAAAGAAAATCAAAATGAATATTCTTATAAAAACTACCAATATAAGAAGTTGAGTTAAATTTTTCACTAGATGATTGGATGGTGCTACATGATCTAAAATGGAATTGTATTAAACGGAACAATAATTGATTAACAGAAGCATGGCCAGATAACAGCTATAAGTACAAAATAAGTAAACTTGTGCATATGTGGTTCAAAAGTGCACTAAGAAAGTACTTTGAAGTGCTTCCATTGGAGACCCCTAGTATAATTTTGGATTCCCCTACAAAAACAACACTGGGTTTGAGTCCTCAATCATAATGAGACTGGAAATCTCATATATGCGGGAAACAGGCAGATCAAGGGAACAGATTCCGACGCCTAGTACAACAATAAATTTTAATTTATATTGAGAAAGGGTTGCGAGATACCTTAGGATGTCTCTTTAGATCGGTTTTTTTCCAGTCCGACTTTAAAGATTGGGGTCAGCAGCACCTGATGATTACAGAAACGGCGAGAGCGGCAGTTGAGCAGCGTGTAGATCAAGGAGGAGGCAGGAAATGCAACAGAAAGTCTAGATCGGAGGACACAGTAGCCTTTAACGCGACAAGGAGCACCGTGCTCGCGGACGATCGGCGGCGAGGGCGGCCGGAAACAGATAGTGCAGATGCAGCTGCCAGAGCGGCGGGGCGATCGAAGGGGGCGGTGTAGCAGATTCGGAAGGCAACAGATCGGCGGCGATCGGAGCAAAACGGTGGACGGGCGGCGATCGCAGCGCCGAAGCGTGCAGTGTTCCTCGACGGAGGTATTTGGATTTTCGGACGGAAAAGAGACACAAGATATATTCGGTAAATAATTATTCAAATAAGACCCGACAATTAGTATGGAATATTAAAATTTTAGGATAAACATCAATTTACCCCCTTAAAATTTTCAAATTCATTCCTTTTCTAAATCTTTGAGGTAAACAATCTTTCCTTTTTATCTATCGAAATTATATATATATATATATTCAAAAACCTCTAATTTATCTACTAAGTAAATTTAAAATACTAACTTATTTATATTTAGAAATCAACATCTAAAATATTTATCTCATTATGATTGTTTTATTTTATTGCTTTTTATGAGTGTTTTAACATTGCACTCTACCCTATATTTTTGATTGAATCTAAAATTGTGCTTCTATAATTTTGATAGTGAAATAAATTTTTTGATAAATTATGGGGATAAAAGGAGAGCCACTCTAGAAAATTGAGTTAGTCTAGGCCTCCATATTTGGACAGACAAATAGTCACATGATTAGTTTATTATTTTAATAATTTCAAAATTTTAAAGTTATTTTAAAAAAAAATAAATAGAGCAAGAAGATAAAATAGAAAAGTTTGTGATGTTTTGTAATGATAAATATTGTTTTATAAATTTGGAATTAGAATTATCATAAAAATAAAATTGAGTAAATTTAAGGAAAAAAGAGTTATTTTATTAAACTATTAAAAGATGATGAATACACAATAATTAGCATTTTCAATTAACCAAGGAAAATGATATTATAAAATTTTAAGAACAATGTTGTAAAAGAGTTTACGAAAAACAGTTTATAATTGAGAAATCATTATTGATAATATTTTAATAAAATATATAATTTAAAAGTAGACTTTAGATTTTTACTAATTAGGTGTGTTTTGACGTGTTTGGATAAAAAAGTAATCGGTAAAAATTAAAGGCATATTCTTTATTATCATTTTAAAAAAGAATATTCCAGATTCTAACATAATTGCAATAGATTTAGTCAAACCTGTTATATCATATATCAGCTTTATTTAAAACTAGTATAACAGTTAACAGTTAGTAGAAGCTATAATAAACAAATTGCTCTATATTATAATAGTTTTAAACAAAAGTTATACATTGTATTAGTTTTGAACGAATCTGTTACAAAGGAATTTTATTTTATACTATAACAGTTAGAATCAAAACTATTATAATAGTGATGAAACAATTAAACAAAAGTATTTTCGTGATAAAAAATAATTTTTTTTAAAATTACAATACACTTTTAAGTATAATAAAAATAAGAGATGTTTGTTTTTTAAATTTTTGTCCAAAATTTATGCAATTCAGTATATTTGGAGTGTGTTTTGGTAATTGCGTGAGTTTTAATAATTTGAAAAGACCTCGAGCATGCGACACCAATAATTAATTTCTTTATTTAATTCTCAAGCAAAATCAATAAGAAGACTATCAATGAAATTTAGTTTGAAAGAGGCAAATTAAGTAGTAGGTTTTGGTAGAGGTGAACATTCGATTCAGATTCAAAATTGAATTGAACCGATCTAATCAAATAAATAGAAATCAATTAAACTACACTTTTTTTGTTTTACAAATCAAACCGATCGAATTTTAACATCAAAATGGAACAAACCGAATCGATAAAAATTAATTAATTTGATTAATTATTAAATTAACCAAACTTTCTTATAAAATAATTAATAATGTCAATCAATTAATATTGAATAATCAAATCAAATAAATTTATCAATCGAGTTACATTTGATTCATGCATATCAATCGATTGATTATAATATATCAATTAACATATCAACTGAAATGATATTTTAATTTATAAAATTTAAAATTAAAATGAATGAATAAAAATATTAAAATTTTAAATTAATTGAATCAAACTTTTGAATTCAATAGATTTGAGAATTAGACAGCGAATGAATATATACATAAAATATCTAACACAATTAATTAGTGTAGAGACTGATCGAAATATATGAATTTTTCAAACTAATAAACATGTGTTAAAATTATAGATGAATGAACTCAAATGGTTGCTCCATACAAAAATTCTCCTCGAAATGAAGGTGAAGAAAGCGTTGAAAATGTCAAATTATTACACTAACCAATTGGAGCTTTAAGATTATAGACAGTGATAATTGAACTAAATTTAACATTAGAGTCAATATTAAATTATCAACTAAATCCTTGGACAACAAGTCGATTTTTTTTTTTGTTTGACGTTTAAGGGAGCCATCAACTTAATCTTTAAGCGAAAAACTCAGTGAGAATTCACAATATTCATGGATGATGTGCATGAAACTGAAGTCCATATTCCATTACAATGGAGTACCAGACTTTGTTGTCATTGTCATCTGTCAATTTGGATCCTTAACTACTTGTTGATCGTGAATGATGATGAGGCCGTCAAAGCTCGTGGAAGAGAATATTGTATGACAATTGGTGAACATCACATGAAAATATTACTCAAAGAAGTGCATATTGAGGAACATCATTAGTGGATTAGCTTATCGGTACAGATGATCAGGTTAGCATTGCAAAGGTGTGATATTTAGCAAACTCGGAGAAAAGAATCTGCCAGCATCAAGATCGAAACACAATTAATTTGGTGTCTCAAAGGTAGGTAGAGGAATCATTCGAACAATTTCAGAAGCGTGTGATAAAAGAATAGCTATAATACAAAATCTTCATGTCCAAGTATTGATCCTAGAGTGAAAGGACTAGCATGCGCATTGATCTTAAACTCCCTACGTATCTTATAGGTGGAAGAATGTTTATTCAACATAGATACATCTATAAATGATAAAAGAAAATTGGAACGAATATGAATGGGATGAGGCATTAACATACAAAATCCTATTGTAGAACTTGTGTTGGGAGGAAGTCAACCAAACCCGTGAAAGCCGACCGAAGTATGGGAACTCGAGAGACTTGGTAGCTTTAGAATGGCAAGAATGCCGGCAGCGAAAGAGAAGATGGAAGCTAGGGCAAAGGCAGGGATATTTCCTCCGCCAAAGAGTGCGTCCCAAGGCCCTGCACCAAACGCCACAATCATCTGCAGTAAAAATTGCAATTGTAAGGTCATTCACTAGATGGCATACTTAATTTTTTTTTTTCAATATCTAGAACATTGTCCCGTTTTTGTTTCAAATATAACACACATTAAATGATACTAACATAACATTTTCATATTTAGCACATAATACTGTTTTACGTACAACACAAGTTAAATTTCATCTTCTAATCATTAAAATGATGATGTGATGCTGGCATGGTAACGTGCATATCAATATGAAATGTTAGAAATATAATCTTCTTTCTAGTTCTAATTTGCTCTCCAATCCGATTACCCAAAAAATTTACTTTTAAACTTCTAGATCAAAGATCCATAAGATGTAATGGCATGCCAACATCACATTATCATTTTAACAGCCCAAATAAGAAAATTTAACACGTGCTAATTTAAAATAGTATATTGCATTAGATAATAAAATTTTTGAACACTGTTCTAATTTAAAATAGCATATTTACCAGAAGAGTGTAAAATAGATTTCATTTTGTATGCATCTAACTTTGGCACTTCCATTCTCTATACTATAGCAGTCAAAATCCATTCAATCATTTCAGCTTTGCACAATAGCAAAGAAACACAGAAGGAATCCAAGAAAAAAAAACTAGTGGTTTTCTTTGATGTTTGAACTAGACTCCTACAGATAAATTCAGTCTACAGTGTATAGTAGAAAATTTATGGAGCCTGCAGTTTTTAAGGAACTTTATGGTCAAATGTGTTCTTGTTCATTACGTCATAACTACTAAAAAGTAGACAGGAAAGAAACCTGAGGAACGACAATTGCAAGATTCAAAACTCCAGTAGCCAGTCCTGCAGAATCAATTTCACTTTAGAATAAAAAAGGAACAGGTGGGAATGTATAGATGATGATGATGGCACAAACAAACCTTGTCCACCACCAGTTCCAGCAGTCAACTCAGCAGTCATAGAAAATGGCACACTGTAGGTTATCTGACATATAAAATAGAAAATATATATATATATGAATGATGATACATTTTATAAAAATGTCTTAAACATATGTCTGTGCAGATTGACACTTACAGATAGAGGAAAACCAAGAACTGAGAAAATAACCATTGCAGCCACTTTAATTGTATTATTGCCTCCAATAGCATGTTGAATATGCCTCGAGTCTTTGCTAATAGACAGTAAACTTAAGACCGTAGTGGCAGCCATACAGATAAAGACTGTAAAATTGCTCATAGCCCATACTAATTTTGGCCCCATTTTTCGGCACATTGGATCAATAAAGAAAGAGCCAACTCCCAGAACTATCTGTTGGAGGTAAAATCTTAATCAAAAAATTATTTCAATAAATATGGCTTCAATGTTTGACTAAATTAATGGGTGAACCATCATGCTCAATAATGAGCACAGACTCTACATTCCACAACTAGATTTCAACCAAAATTCTAATGTTTTTTTAGAATTTATTAATTTTTATCTGAAAATTAATATGCGAAACAAAATATAATTTAACCATGTCAGGAAACCATGACTAACAGATTTTTTTACATTATTCTCTAACTTAACAACCTAGTGTACTCTGGACACAATAACTGTACAATGCCTGCAGGAAGATATAAAGCAATCACAAACTTCAGTGAAACAGCTTATTGTGTATATAAAAAATCATATCGTGGTCCAATGATCATCTGTACTACCTTTTTACCAGTGGCAAAGCATGCTTCTCTCATATTGGAACAAGTCACGTTCCAATTCAAAGAAGCACTTTTATCATGCTATGCCAGCACACGACTAAAACAGGTTTAACAGGTTTTACTAGAATCCATGAAAACATTACATTTGGAGGAAGTAAAATCTATTTGCTTATGGGATCTTACTGAATTCAATAGCAAACCAACTGCACCTTCTCTCACACCAGTTTGATAATCAGTTTGTTCGGTAACATCCCCATTTGGATCCCCATGGTAGACTTCTCGTCCCATCCAGTCAGTGTCAAAGAGGAAAAAAGGGAACCATGATAGCTACAAATATACAAAAATTAAGTTGGTCATTTAGGTGAACCATTAGGCAGAGCACTAGCCGCAAGATAGGTGAAATTAAAATAATATGTGTTGATGAACATCAATTCAAATGGCATACCCAAGTAAGAGCCATAACAAGTAGCACTGAATGCATTCCAGGTGGTAAATGTCTCAAGCTTGTAAGAATGTTAACCAATACTGCAGCAGGTCCATCATCAAAGGCCGCAATTTTATCCCTCTCATTGCTGTGCTCAAATTCCAAAGAATCTTCCATTACACCTTTACCACCCATCGAAGAATTAATATGTGAAATTTGACCATCATCAATCTTCTCCCCATCTTGTCCAGATTGGCCCTGGTACTGTCCTGGATCTTCCAGGAGAGGTGAGGAATCAGATAAATTTAGCACAGTTTTTGGTTCCAGGGGAATCTCTTTAGCAAAATATAAAGTCACAAACATACAAAACACCAGGAAAACCTGCAAACAATGAAATTATCTGAAGAGTCATTGAATTGAAACCACACAAATAAAGAAGTGGAGAAAATGATATATGGAAGTGTCGAGGAGCAAGATAAACAGCAATAGAATAGCAGTATTTTTCAATTCAATCAACTACATCAAACCAAAAGCTTCTCAGAATTCAATTTAATGATCAGCAAATAGGGCATTCATACCGGCCTGGTACACTGGAATGGCCCTATCAGCAGATAAGCATAGTCAAAACAGCACCACATGAAATTAGATGAGAGAGAGAGAGAAAGAAAAGGGGGAAATGACAAGATAATAAAAAGCACAACTAGTCATCAGACTAATCACCATATTGTCAAGATAATGAAATCAATTAGTATGACGATGCTTGTTAGAATCGAAAAAATAATAATAATAATAATAATAATAAAAACCCGGTTCGGTAGGTTAACAAAGGAATTAGGGTATTGTTTTGATAAACCTCTCTCTCTCTCTCCTACTCATTTCCCTCTCCGTGCGCACAACACCCACGCCGCCTCCCTCTCTGTCGACGCCTCCTCCCACATCCGAGCACCTTCCATAGCACGCCACTTCCGCCCTAACCCTAGCCGCCTTCTCCCACCACACGTCACCCTC
>JBBMKF010000084.1:2317287-2335287 GCA_037834155.1 Curcuma caesia | reverse complement strand
TTCTTCAGCCACAGCTGACTTTTTTTCCCTTTGTGATGAAATATTCAACATTCTCTAACCAATTAGTAAAACTAATACTAGGCAATTTATGAATTTGAAAGAAAAGCACAATGGTATTGGTTTGGAAAATCCATGGTATTGATGCAAATGCTGATTTCTGTCTAGACAGTAAACTAAAAGGGTTGTTAAACATGCATTTAAATGAACATACTACATTTCATCACTGTGAAGATGAATGCTTACTAGACATTTCATCCACTGGTTTATTAGCCAGCCATTTCATGTGCCATAATTTGCTTATAACCAGTGTTTCTTTTCAGGCTCGTGATTATCGCATGTATATTGCATTGTTTGAAATTATCAGCCGGAAGGACCAGATGCCTTCGGAAACCTACCATGATGTAAGTGTCTCCTAAGTATCCATTTCCTAGTTCCTATTACTTCCACCTGTTTGAACCAAATATCATCTTCATGTATGCCAAGCTATTGTTGCTCTTCGAGAATCATGATGATCTTCTGAAGGAATTGATGCGATTCAAGCCTCATGATTTCGAACGAAGGATGAACCACCACAATTCATCAGGAATGCCACTTTTTCTTGTGCCATTGTTCATCTTGAGTTTGATTCTGATGTTTGAGCAACCCCTGAGATATTTTATTCAACAAACTTTGGGAACTTAAACCAACTTCCTGAGGGTAAGGTTATGTGCACATTTGATTCTCCTTGTGGAATAAATTTATATTCCTCAAGTTTAGCCCTAGGAGCCTATTTCTTCTTCTTCTTCTTTTTGTGAGTTTAGTTTATGAAGTTGACATAGGTGATCAAGTTGCTGAATCGTGTTATGGCAACTGAGGTGGTTTAGAAATAATAAGAAATAACACAGAAGGCACAATAAACTCTTCATAATTTTGGAAAAAAAAAACTCTAACCAGAATGTGCCAGGAAAGGTCTCTACAACTAGTGTTTTATTGTGCGGAAAAGTTTTCTGATTTTTTAAAAAACAAACATAAAGATTTATTGATTGACTTTTAAGGTGTAAACGAATATTAACAAGTGGGCAAAGTGAGGAATAAAAATATTGGATTTTGAGCGGATAAATAGATGGAATGAAAAATTAGAATATTTGAGATGGATGATGATCCACGACCATTTAATTTTTATTTTACAATTGTTGTTTAATCCAGAATGATTTGGCTAGAGTGGTAATCGGTGTAATTTTTTTAGGAACATTTAAAAAGTAATACAGGTTAAATAAAATTTGTAAGGGTAAAAATGATTATTAAAAAATAGTTGGGATAAACTATAATGTCGTAAAGGGAAGAATGCAAATTATGATATAGTAAGAGACAATTTATAATGTCACCATGAGGCATCCCGGCAGAAATATAAAATATAAAGCTAAAAGAAGAATTTATAATATCGCCACAAAAGCCTCATATAAGGGTATGAATGTAAATTATGAAACACCACGGATGAATAGGTATAAATGTGAAACATAAAATTTCAAGGGGCTACTGTATTTTGCTCCCAAATATTTATCGTCCTTTTTCATTGCATTGGTTATAAAAATCAATTTCTATCGTGATAAATTGAGAAGAGGCTCCCCAAAGTAAAGATAGCAGTATACGATGACAGAACAACAGCTGGAGTACATGCCCTTTCTTGCATTTCGATTATCGAAAGCAATATACATCAATCATTTGTCCTAGTACACTCTACTTGAAAAATAGTCCCTTCTTGACAAAGATCTATTTGAAGGTATTTAGTAGGGAAAGCTCCCCTTACTAAAACAAATAAATAAGTTATACAATGACACAACAGGTTGAAGTGAATGCCCTTTCTTTCTTCTCGAATACACCGTGCACAGTACCAAAAAGAATATACATCAATCACGTGCCCTATCGCACTAGAAAAATAGTCCCCTCTTCCTCCCTCGCCTCTTCTCACCAGCCTGCAGTGCGAGGATGAATCTCGTTTATATTACCAGTATTGTTTTTGGTGGGTTACACGAAAGCTTATTAATTGATTCCTACTTGAAAACTTATTAATCAGTTTTCTCTGGATGTATATAGTGTCAATAGGGATAAGATATATTTAACAAAACCCACATGGTTGGAAAAGACAGAGAAGCCCATTACACGGTGCACTAGCTAATGTAAACTAATCAAACGCATTGATGGCTACACTGAGCTGCTTTATGGTCTGTCTGTGAGATGCGTTTATCTGTACCGATTAAATGTAAGCTAGTCAAATGCATAGTTACGACAATGTACTTCCAAGTAAGGAAAAAAAAGTAGCCAAACCGAATAATGAACGGTTTATACACTCTCATGATCTTTCCTAATATGATGTGCCTACTCGTGCAATTCCAATGTCCAAGTTATTCTAGTTTTCTTGGATTAGCGCCCAAGTAAAATGAAACATCTAGATTATCAGGATGACAAAAACCCAAATGATAGATACATCTAAAGTGTATAGGTTGCCTAACATAAAGAAATATGGATAAGAAAGGGGCTCGAGAGTAAAAGAATGTACCATCACTTTTTGGAATAATCTCAATGTAAGAACAATGGTATCTCTCAACCTGAAAATTCAGCAATAAACGACATCATTAGAGTGGATATCATTCTTTAATGAAGATTTCTTTTTTTCACAATATCAGAGAGAGCAACCTATTGCTGAAAAATCATTTGTACAGCATAACGCAATCGTGAAATGGTGTATATTTAAACTTACACGCTGTTCTCTGTCCTTAATAGATACTCGTTGGCGTTGGCATCCTGAATCAAAAATTCTGTGGGATGTCCATATGGAATGGAGATCTGCAGGAAGCAAAATGTTAGCAGCCGAACTCTTGTTCAACAAGCTGACCAATAAGGCAAAGCAGTTGGTTCAGAAGGAAAAATGGTAAAGAATGGGACGATTTAAAAACTCCTATATCTGAAAACCTATTATTGATATTTGATATTAGTACGAGAATGAATCTGAAATAAAAAAAACACAAAATCGCCAAAAATGGTGTAGAGAGAAGTAGGAGATTGGTATAGGGAAGGATATACTTTGAAATGAAGAGCATAAACGATAAAGACTCATACAGTTGTATTTGGCTGAAACTTCTCTGCTACAACACCACGCTGTCCATCATTACGTTTTATGCTGTAGCCTCCTCTCTTTATGGCCAAAATAGCAGTTTCCCATATACCAAGATACCTAGTCTGGCATTGAGGAACATTTAAAGCAGTTAAATCTAAAGAACCGTTGCTAGTGTGCTTAAAAATATATCTAAAGAAAAATATAGATAGAAGTGGATATACTGATAAGGACACTTCATATGATGCATTCCCACTAGAAAAGGTCCTTTCAATTTGCTCTTGCATTTCAGGATCTGTTCTCACATAACAAGCACAAGTTTAAACTAAGCATTATCATAAAGTTCTAAAATGAATCACTTAAGTTAGCAATACAAATTACTGGGCAGAATGGAAGTAACAGATCTCAGAAGGCAGTGGCACAGTGCTCTAAGTTATAGATGGAAGTAGTATGCAAGTGGCATGGCAGGAGGGTCAGAGGAACGAGGTACGGATAAACATAAGTTTACATGAAAGGTAATGAGCACAGTGTTTCAGAAAGAAATTAGTACACGTCCTATAGTGTCTGGAGAACTTGTGCTTCATTAAATATAAGTTGTCACTTCTACAGGCTAAATATGTTGCATAGCAAATTCCTCAGGAGTTAGCCAGGTTATGTAATCTCAAAGAAACTCAACACAAAATATAACAGATGTGTGTTTCAAACATATGTGAGGAAGCCAATATTATAAAACAGAACAACAACAACAACAAACTCTCTACTACATGTTACTCACCACAAGTTATCTTTCTTTGATCATTGGCAAAAACCTTTACAAGTTCACCCTACAGTAAGAAACAAAACAACTGTCAGATTACTGAAATACTACTCAATTCAGAAAAGTGTAGTCTTACTATGTCAGTTATTCAGGAAATCCAGAAATAAGCAACCAGTATTCATTTAAAACTCTATCTCTGCTGAAAGATATCAGAAAAATTATTGCTCTTTTTGCACTTATATTGGTAATGAGAAGAATCTTTCTGAATCCATTTCTTCCATAAAAACTTTCCTATTATATGCTTAAACCATGAAATACAAGGAGAAAATTTTTCTTAGCCTATGTTACTAGAAATCATCAAAAGGTTGCATGAACCACATGGATGTGACAATTCAAATGATAGTTCATATAATGAAACTACGGTTCAAAATCTCAAACCATGCCGAGGTTTCAGTATTCGACTGGAATAATACTATTTTGATACCATGTCGATGTTTCGATGCATGGTGCCGCTAATGAATTAGAGTTGAAGAAGGAGATGAAGCATAGGAAGGAGTTTGCGCCGAGCATGATTTTAAATCTTGTACCATGCCAAGCGAAACAGTTGAAACATATCGTTCCGGTAAATTATCAAAACTCAATACCACTTAGCATAGACAATGTCTTCTTCTTTGATTCATCTCCTTCCTCCTTCAACCTCCAATCTGTCACCAGCACCATGCATCGGAGCGTTGGTACGATACTGAAATAATATCTTTTCAGTCAAAGACCAAAACTATGACAAATTTTGAATGTTGGTATCAAGTGGTATCGAGTTTTGATGATTTACCGAAATGATACATTTTGACCGTTTTGCCTGACATGGTATGAGATTTCCAACTATAAAGGAAACACTCTCAACAAGATAAAGGGAATCAAATCGAAGCATAGACACAAGAGATAGCTAGTATTTCACTTTTTTTATTTTTGGTTTATCACTAGTATTTGACTTTGAGCTAACCAACATGCTTAACCATATGCATCACATATGCCTAACTATGTAAAAGACATAAGCCATAAAGTTCACCATTTTTCCCACAACTTTCAACTAGTGAGCAAACAATAAATTTAGGCAGCAGTTATGAGAATCCAAGTCCGTGCAATATAGGTTATATCACCTGATGGGGATCAAGTAACCATATGTGTTAGGAAAGAAGGCCTATGATTTACCTTCAAGCTCATGCAAGTTATCCTATCAAGTTCTGACTCATTTTCTTGATGGTTAGATCATAAGAATACTAAATTTGCAGGGGAAAATTTTGATAGAAGAAATAACCTTCCGCTTCCTGTCATCTAGGGGTTGGACTTCAATAGCAAGGTATGAGTCCACATCATCAGCAGTAACTAAATATTTTGGTTGTTTTGCACCTACCATGAGAGAAGTATAGAGAGACAAAGGTTTCCTGAGTTATAAATTATTGGGAAAAAAAAGATAAAAAGACAACCACACTTAACAAGGCGAGGAATACTACCTTCAATAAACTTTACGGATCCATCTTCTAAATAACGTACCCACTACAAAATAAAAGAATCAATGTCACTGATAGAGCTGAATTTGTACATCATTAATCCCAACATAAAATACTGCTACATGTTATGGGGTAATTAATGTGTACCCACTACAATATAAAAGAATCAATGTGTACCTCGAAATTACAAGTAGTTGTTCCATTGATTGAATAACCACTTGCGAGAAGTTCATTTCCAGGATAGGCATCACCTGAAATTTGAAGACCATCTATCGCTGGCAAGGGATCATCGTCTGCTACAAATTTGCCAAATTTATAAGAAATTCCCTTGATCAACAATATCGATAATGAGTAACAACATCAACTAGAATCCTGAGAAGATAATCACATATATCAAATTAGTTTCTCACCCTCAGAGAATGAAGAACCAGGTTCCTCCAGGACTGTAGGAAGGTAAGGATACACATTTTGTTCATCCTGTCCTGTAGTTAAATAAGGTGAGCTTCTAGGAGCCCAATGAACAGAAGACTCTTTTCCATGATTAGCAACTGTCGCTGGATCATCAGTTTGGGAACTTCCACCAGGATCCTTGAAAGATGGATTTTGACTTCTAGACTCAAAACTAAGACGTGAAGCATTTATTTGACCTGAAGCATCCTGGGCTCTGTGATCCCTGAAATACTCAAATAACACCTGAGCAAGTTGCAAGGCAGCAAACCAAGAATAATTCATGCATTTAATAAAATTAAATATCCCCGATTAGGTAAAATAAAATGAAATTTCTCATCTAAAATGGATATCCATTGTATCATAACTAGATTTTAGAGAAACAGAAGTAGCAACCATCCTATATATTTAGTAAATATGGAGAAAAATGGGCAACAAGTGAACAAACCACTGCGTATCACAATATGCCAACCAAATATTAGCTCTATTCATCAATATCCCAAATCGCTACTGCCTAGTACAACTCAACCACAAGAATCAGACTGTAGATGTTTCTTACAAAATTTATTGAAAGTGATGGTATTTTGTTTTCTCCAAATACACAAATTGTTGCATCATATCACGATAAAGTAGTTGCAATCATTGATGTCATTTGTAACTCAGCCACCATCACTCCAACAAAAATACAAATGGTGTCATACAATAATCTGCTAATATGTGTAGAATTAACAATATATTAGGGGGAAAATGAGAAGGATACCCTTATACAAGATCTATAAAGGGCTTAGAGGCTACAAATTTAATACTTTTGCTGGTTTCTCAAATCTCCACTCCATTCTTTTGCTTCCATTGTAATTTCTTTTTTGTTCAAAGTTCTCAATTTGTAAAGAAAGACTATTGTAATAGGTTTGTTCACATATGAAAGGTTTCCGAGAAGGAGAAAATTAGTGAAATTCGAGGAGTGATCCATCGAAGAGGCATAGGTCATGGCCAAGGGCTGCCAAACCACATAAATCATCGGGTTTGAATTGTGTTCTCATTTATTTTGTCCTTTGCATTTCAGTTTCTTTTTGCTCTCTTTTGTCGTTGCAAATTAACCCTCGTAGAAGAAGTAACAGCTGAGTTCAATCTTACGTTGTATACATCTTCAGAACTGAACTTTGCTAAGCATAAATCAACTGTTAATTATTGCATTTCAAAACAAACCAAAAATCAAATGAAGCAAATTTGACCAAGACAAACTTTGGAATAAGTATCTAAAAGATGATATCAATTATCAATTCTGACCTCATGAAAGGAGTGCTTATTTCATTCTTTGCAGGAATACTGCTTGGACCAACTTGCTGGGTTTGGTTCCCAACAGTCTCCCGATCAGGTCTTGTTTGTAAATTAGGAGAAGATATTGGAGACTTGGCATGTGGATTCAACGGCTGAGACACAATCTCTAAATCATTCTTTTTCTTATAAGAAAGTAGATTTAGCAAATTAGAAATGGATACAAAATAAGATTTTTTTTTAAGAAAAACTCAACATACTGAAACAGACACTTGTACACCCACTGGATGGGAAGGTGACTGTGCAGGAAAGTCTGCATTTGATGCATCCAAGTACCATGGAGCTATTTGATATTGCGTTTCTTTTAGCTTTTCCTGCAGAGGCAATCTTATGTGAGGCAGGTTCAGACTTTGGAAACAAAATGTCTTCCAAGTTAGACCTTCATTATAGATGGATTTAAGCAAAATCTCATCAGAGCAGAAATTCTCGGATGGAACAATTCCTAAAATTCCATTTTTAGAATTAAACCTGTTTGCACTTTCTATTATGCTCCATCAGTCAACAGAAATTCTTATGGGTCTGAAGGAAGCTGTAGTACTGGGCTATTAACAGTGGAAAATATACTCTAATTACATTGCATTAGTGGGTGTCTCAAATATTGCAAGAACTACATGGAAGCAGCGGCATTTGGAGGATAGATCTTATTCTCCTCCTTGGAATTTGTTTTCTCAGTTGGAGAAATCAACAAAGCTGCTGATGCTTAGAACATATATACACGACTATCTACGGTAAGATTAACAGACAACAAGCAACCCTCTAAAATAAAACAGCACAGCTATCAGTGCTGACATCAGCAAAGGCAATTAATCGATCCATGAAAGGGGAAAAAGTGAAATATGCATGTCTTTGGTAATTAGATAGTTTTATCTTGATATACAGCTACATTTTATTGAAATTGTTTTGTATAGAAGAACAGGATTTTAAGAACTTTTTGAAGTTCCAAGATGGATAATGATATAGGTGGATGTAGTTTTTAGTTGTATATGGCTAGCGAACAAACAAGCTACTTTTGTAAGTATCTAAATCAATAACATTTTATCTTTTGAGAAAAAAAAAACTTAATTGAGAGGGCACTGACTTAATAACATTATCTCACTAGGACAAAACCTAATAGCTCTAATGCACAACAAACTCTCTCAGATTAGGCTGCTAGGGCATATCAATGTTTGCCTGTTAGACAAGAAAAAGGCCCAAATATAAAAACAAAATTGATAAGACACTTAATAAAGATGACGAAGATGCAAAATTGATGCAGCATTGAGAATTTCTGACAACGAATAATCCAGTCCAAAATTGACACAATGATCTTCGAAGAATTAACTCCCCATTGACCAGAGATGCATTAGGATTTCTAAATTTGCATATGTGATGTGACAAATTGGAAAGATTGCAAATCGAAGAGCAAGATTAAGGCCCCAATATCTACTCATGTGATGAGGAGTTAATCCTGGAAAGAGATTGAGTAAACTGCAATCTTAATTGGAGAGATAAAAACACATCAGATAGAAGTTGACACCAACTTGAGAGAAAAAGGATGCTGGAAGTGAAATCGATTAACTTATCCTTTGAAATTAAAATGAAAAAAAATCATAGACAAAAGTGAGGTTAGGGTTTCAACATCTATTCTAAGAGGGGAGAAATGAAGAGAGAAGAGGGAATTTGAAATCATTTTAACTCCAAGAGAGAACTTATGCAGATGGAGGAACGGATGTACTTGGATCCTTTTCATTCCCCTGCCTGTGAAATGGTTTTTCAACTGCATAAATACACAAAGAACCTACAGTCTCTCCTAACTCCTGAGGTGGATTAAAAAACTCTTTAATACTAATTTTACTTGTAGTGTTACCAAGATATAATTGGATCATTATGATGGATGGCAAAATAACCATGTGGATATAAATATATGAGTTCTTAACACATGAAAATATCTAGTTTCAAGAGGAATGCACAAACATCTGTAAACCAAATAGAGTACCTCAGCAATGATGAGTTTTTGCTGCATGTGTGTAAACAAAACCTACAATAGACGAATCATAGGATACAAAAAGTCAGAAAATTATAAGGGAAAAAAGGTCAATATCTGTTTGCTTCATTGATAAGTGACAAAATTGTGGCTTCCATTATTAAGGAGAAAAAAAAGACCATGCATGTAAGGACAGTTAAACTATTTCCTATGGTGAAAACACTGCAGAAAAAAATTGGAGAGAAACTGGAAAAGGATGTCCAATTAAGAACATGAGGCAGGCACAACATAAGTTTACATTATATACAAACTTAGAGGTATTAGTAATGACAAATGATAGATCATTAATAGCACTGGCATATTATCTGGAATAAAATATACCAACCTTAAGTGTACTGATGATTGACTGAGCATCAACCACAGAAGGCTGAAGACCATGTTCTGAGAGAAGGGGCACTAAAGAAGCAATAAATGTTGATCTCTCTGTCTGAGCTGCCTATATAGAGAATACAAAAGAAAACATGAAATCACGATACATGATAAAAATAGATAACAACTGTAACAAATTAGTCCAAGAGAAAAAAAAAGCCATTCGTTTGAAAGTGTTATAGCATCTAAGAAAAGGCAGTGTTGGTGGGAAAACTAGGAGCAGATGATATTGACTAGTCCTCTTAAAAAAATTGGGCATTCTTATCTAGAATGGTTGGGTGAACAGTAAATCTGCTTGGCAGTGATGGAATGGGTTGCTCTTCTAGCAAGTTATCTGGTATCAGCTAATCCAATTTGATTTGAATCCAGGTCAAGTAAACATGGTAAAATCCTAAATCGAATCAAATTGATCCAACTAAAACTCAAGATACTTGACCAAAGCAATGATGGGACAATGAAAAGCACCTCCTATTTATTTATAAATTAGCAAAAATATAGTAGCCAATCAAACCTGTGCATAAATTCAAATTTTAAAATTCCACATATCACATATTAAGGAGGGAGCTCAAGAATAAACAAAGAATAGTACTTGCAATGCATATGTCAGACGGATATTTTCCTCTATAATATCTTGTCTATAAGAAATAGCTTTTGATGCAGCATCAACCAAGTCCTGCTGTTGCTGATCAAATGCCTGCAAAATTCATTTCGAGATGCCTGGCATGATTAGTAGTCAGAAACTTTTACAACGGTAAAACCTGCAAGTAAACTGATGAGCTTGCTCACCATTCGCATATAAGCAATCCTTTTGTCTAGGACATATTTTTCATTGCTTATTTGTGCTTCCTATTACAGTTTAGAAATTATGGTTTAGTTCAACAGATGGACAACCAAAAGGAAGTTCGCAGATTCTTGACGAGCTCTTCTAACCTTAACTGAATAATCAGCAAGGTGCTGTCTTAAGTGTGCGATCTCTTCTTCATGTTCTCTAACCTTGACCATAAGTTCCTTGAAATATAGATTTTACTATTTAGAAACAAGTGGAAATCTGAATTGCTAGAAAATTGACAATTTAAAGCAACTGAAAGTACCTGCTTCCAGAGAATATTTGAATTGAGATCAGACACCGGTACTAGACCATGTCCAGGTGAACCCAATCTCTGATCTTGTTCTCCCTCTTTTTTATGCCTATCAGGAGCATTAAATGACTACTTATGTCATATGGCTTCACGTTAAGCTGATTCTAGATAGATATGGCATCAGAAGTTAATGTTTTACATACCCGCTTGGAGACAAGGATTGGGAGGATGGAATTGAGTATTGTGATGGAATTTTTTTAAGGTCACCTTTAACCTTGTTTTCCAAATACTGCTGACTAGCTGTGCCAGATTCTCCATGATGTTCCTCCCTTCCAGCAACTCCATTCTGATGAAGCACAAGCATGCCCTGAGGATTCAAAGGTGAATGATTTTCTACCCATCTCCTCTCTGCTTCATGCCCCGCTGAAGAATTAGAATAACTAGTTTTGTAGGCATCCAAATGGTCATTTGCAGATATCTCAGAAGACCTTAAAGATTTAATTTCTGACCTCTGACAACAAAAAAGGAAATAGGTCATATCTGTACAGACTACTCAAATTAGATCCAAATGGCATCAATTATATATAAGTGATTTTTACAAGGTTCTATAAAAATTACAGTAACAAGCACAAGTGAAATGATAAAAAAATTCATGGTGTAAACATTCACTCTACAAAGATACAATATATCTAACTGGAACAAGAACAAATGATATCAGCCAAATGGTCATTTGCAGATATCTCAGAAGACCTTAATGATTTAATTTCTGACCTCTGACAAAAAAATAGGAAATAGGTCATATCTGTACAGACTACTCAAATTAGATCCAAATGGCATCAATTATATAGAAGTGATTTTTACAAGGTTCTATAAAAATTACAGTAACAAGCACAAGTGAAATGATAAAAAAAAATTCATGAAGTGTGAACATTCACTCTAGAAAGATACAATATATCTAACTGGAACACGAACAAATGATATCAGCCAAATGTCATCTCCATTCCTACATTTCCAGAAAATCCATTTCTTTACCGAAGATCACACAGCATATGCAGAAATGTACATAAATATGACAACAATAGAAGGGGGACCATAATTATTTGCATCTTAATATAATATGGCTACAACTATTCTATAATAACATAAGCAACACAATTTGGTTAAGCCTGAAACTTCAGTAAAACAATGAGGTTAATTACTTGGACAGCTATTTAGTTAGTAGTTGTCACTGCTGATGTTCTGGACCTTCTGGTCACATCTAAACATGATAATTTTTCAACATCTTCTCTTATGAACAAAGACATTTCAGAAATTATTTCCTTGTTATGATGATTGTTGCCTTTGACAAATAGAAGTTTGTTTCTTGATTGCATGAGGTTCATGAACAACAACCAAAATAGCAAGGAAATGTGCTTATCTTTGTTAAAATGAGACCAAATGTCCATCATTGTCATATCGCACTCGTTCCATTCAGACAGCTCCATAGACCTTCACCTTCACCTAGTTAGTGCAGTGTCGCTAATAAGATCAACTTTAATGTGGAAGATGTCATTTTTGTGTGGCTTAACCTTAGAGATGAATTGCTTTGGTCTTTATATAACAATAAATAAACTCTCTTTTAGATTAATGTTTTAGATTTCAATCCCCTCGTACATACCGAGATTGGGCATGATTTAAAAAAAAAAATCACCTTACTAATTCATGGTTAATGATTCTAATTAAAGTCAACACCTGTACTCACTATCACGAGTCTGAGACTTACCTCTCATAATTCTCAAGCACTAAAAATGATCCCAGATTCATAGCAAGCAAATACTAAAGCTTGAACTCTTTAAAAGAACTATAAACCAAGAAACAAGCGGCATGATAAACTTGGATAGCATTGCAATTTAGACTTTAGAGTGCTTACATATTTTTCCAATTCTCGTGTTTTTTGCAAGAGCTCATTCTTTAATAGGTTGTTCGCTTCCAACTGCAAGAGACAAAACCAGTTAGACAAAGAAGTTTTTTATTGCTCTTATTGCTAACAATATCTTAACAATCGATAAATAATAGACAAATTTACAAATGTGTCACAAGGTTAGTAGAACATGCTAGTTAAATATAAACACAAAATGATTGTTGTGTTTCTCTATTTAGGAGTTGAAATGCCACCATTTGTGTGTATGAGAAACTAACACATAAAAAATAACCAGCAAGCACAATTATGCAACATGAATAGGATGGTCTAGACTAGAGGCTAATGAAATTAGTGTTTATGGACTTAGATGAGTCTATTATTATTAAGTTGAATTTAAGAATTCTAGACCAAAGAACTCCATTTGGAATGACATGTCTAAATAGTCATATGATATTTGGGGTGCACAAATGTTTCGATGGGAACAACATGAAACCATGTTAGTATTTAAATGTAACTGATTTGAATAATTGGGTGGGAATGAAGGGGAACCATGTTAACATAAGTTGTTGGGATGTTTAATGATTTGCTAATAGCTGCGGAGTATTTTTTACTCACAAGTTTTACCAAGACGACATCATGTCTCCAATCAAACATATATAAGAAAATCAAAGCTACTGAAAAGATCAAATCGCACCTTATCAGCCATCCATAAATTAGGCTCTCAAAAGTTGCTTGATCTTAATCTAAGTAAAGATCTTACACTGATGAAATGTAAAAGCTACCAAACATTTCAATTGTCAATACTAGACAAATTCGATGAAGCAAAGTTAGGTAAGTAGAACTCAGTGCATGCAATCCTTTTAGCAGATAAAAAGGTTCACAATACTCTTCCGCTTAGAAGTATCTTCCAGTAATGTAGAAGAAAGGCAAGTTTATCTATATATTAAAACCTTATGGCCTTATTCCAAGCATAATGTATTTAAATAAAATAGGAAACAAGATATGTGACACTTTGGCATGGGATTCAATAACAATTTATGCATGTAGATTTCCACCTTTATTGTACAAACTCATCAACCTCAAATGTTAATACTAACTATCCATGATGTTTATACAATCTCAGTCATGGGCATATGTCTTCCTAGAGTAAGTTTTCAATTATAGTAGCATTATTTCATCATGTATGTATCAAATTAAGTAAGTTATTTCTAAAATTCAGTTTCAATTGAGACTAGCTTAAACCATAAGTTAAATGGCCTAGTATGATATAGAAATGGATTCAGTCAATTCAGGTCTTACTCATACTTGCGAAGATCAGGAAAACTGCAAAAAGAAGATAGTCCCTTATATGCAACAGTATGTACTCATTGCTAGTGATTGATGACTTATAGATAATCAATATATCATGAGAATCGTTAATATTATGAATAGAGAAGAAGATCTAACATTGATTCTGAGAAGAAGATTAAGGCTTAGTTCTTTGTCCCATGTCCAACACGTCAGAGTAAAGCATCAGCAGAAGTTACCAAAAGGCCTATTGGTTAAGAAAGAAGAAGAAAAAAAGTTCCTTGGCCTCCTTCAAAAGACTTGAGCAATTCCTCACACAAATTCGAGATTTCTTCAACTGAGATTTTGTTTTTCAGAGGTGAGCGACGTCAGCCGAAACACAGTTGTGGCAAATGTACCGTCGCAGTCTAAAAATTTCCACGTATCAATAATTCGTTCTACAGAGGATTAAACCATCCTCACATGATTTTCCAGATGAGCATCGTGCCTCGGACAATAAGCCTTGTGTACACGATGAAATGATGAATTGGAGGATCTAAAACAGTCACACCGAACCACGTGAAGAATAACATAATAGTATCGCATCACCTTACGCGGTCAGATCAAAGAATTAAGCAATCACAAATATCTACGGTACTCACTTCCTCTTAACTCCGACCATGGAGAATAGTCCGTCATAGCCGGCCCCCGGATACAGGTTGCCAGCCAACGTTAAAACATGGGCATACTATTTACTAACTGCCTCTTAAGCTAAGCCTAAATAAAAAATCGTGATTCCAGTGAAATCAGAAAGCACGCAGCTGACCTGTTGCTTGATGGTGCTCTCTGCGTCCTCCACCGCCTTTTTGATTTGATGCACAGCCTCATTCTGACCGTCGCCCAAGACCAACCCAGAAAACCCATCCACCAGGTTCCCGGCTCTGCCGCCGCCCTCCAAAGCAGGGATCCACGACGGCGGAGGATCGCCCCTTCCACCATATAGATACCTCCTCGGCTCCGAATCGTATGCTCCCATGCCTGGGAGATCCCGAAACGCCCCTCCCCGCGCCGGACCGGGGTCGGAGAAGCCGAAGGACCTCAAATCACGCATCAAACAAGCTCAAACCGGCGAAGATTACCGCAAAGTCACGTCGAATCGCGAAGCAGACCAAAAGGTCGAGATCCAGACGACACAGAGACGGACGCGGGAGGCGAGTTCTTTCCTGTGAGCAAGTGGGGTTTCAGCAGGACGGACTTGTTAATGAAACGTTTATCGACCATTTTTGTGCGTTTAAATAATGAACCCGAAGAATCACGGAAATGCCACTAACCCCCCGCCGCGTTGCGAGTCCGCGCGCTGACCATCCGCTGCCGTGGCACGAAGCTTCCAGCGAAGCAGTCGGGGAGGTCGACCCCCTCCTCGGGATCGACTTGTTTTACGGGACTCCAGAATCAACTCAACTTACTCCACCTGTCGGTAAAAATGATACAACAAACTGTAAGATTAAGATAAATTAACAAAAAGTCTGTCGCAGGTGTTGGTTGTTATAGAAAAGTTACCGCCCGTTGATGAGATCAAATAATTTGTTTCGGTTGTTTATGAATGGTCGGTTAGCACTCATCACTGATTCTAAATCTCTGCGACTTCCGTGGCCAGTATTGTTTGTCATTATCTGCTTCAATTTCACGCGCGTGTATGCTTTAGTCGTGAGCCATGGGCACGCACATAATTGATCTCCTTCCATTTTGTATTCTATTTTTCAGACTAAAAAGGGGGTTTCGTTGAACAATTCAACCGAATTTTGTAAAAGAAAATTATTGATGTACCTTGAGGAACCTGCTGGGGTTAGTCAATTCATCCAGGTTAATCAGTCCATCCTGATTTATCAGTCTACGGATGAGAATATTCTCTTCTGATTTCGTCTGAACGAACTCTTTCAACTTGGCACTTCCATAAAGGTGCCCACTCAGGCTGAAGCGTCCTAGCCGAGCTATTCTCTTCGACCTTAACCTCCGACTACTCTTGACAATTACAATTGTCGTACCCTACAGTCCATAACCGCCCCTAACAGAACAGTCTACACCGGAGGTGACGCCTAACCAACAAGCAAACCAAGGCAAGCATATATGACTCAAGCATTGTCCCTCTGGCAGTCAATTATTTTTCGTCGACTTAGTTGGCTCTCAACTCCCAACTCACGTGAGAGTCCACATGGACCTCCTTCACTTCTGACTATATAATGATGAGTGAAGATAAGTGAAAGTATGGTTGTCTCTTCTGCATGGAGGTCTTTCTTTTGTAGAGAAAATCAGAATTGACGAAACTCTTGTTACTCTAAGAATATTGAAGTAACTAATCACGAAGAAAACTCTTGATATGAAGAGATTTGAAGAGATTACAAAAAAATAAATATCTGAAAAATGGAATAATAAAAACTCTCTTGTATTAAAACCAAAAAGGAAGAGCCTATAAATAGGCTTTACAAAATCTATCAGATCCTATAAAATAGGATCATGTAAGGCCAGATCCTATAAATTAGGATCACAAAGATAAATTTTAAATATTTAAAGACTTGGACAAAACTATTACTAGATCCTATAAAATAGGATCATATAAGACCAGATCCTATAAATTATGATCACAAAGATAAGTTCTAAACATCTAAAGACTTGGACAAATTAAACTTTCAAATTATAAAATAAAATAAAACATCACTTTATAATTCAACACTCCCCCTTAAAGTGATGTTCTCAGAACTAATTCGAGCTTTGATCGCAGATTTTCGAATGCACCCTTTGGAAGTGTTTTTGTAAAAATATCCGCAATGTTGTCTTCACTTTTAACTGCGACCATATCAATAATCCTGTCAAGTACTTTCTCACGAATGAAATGATGCTCAAGTTCAATATGTTTTGTCCTTGCTTTGAATCGATCTATGCTCCCATCAGCCTTCCTCTTTATTCGAAAGACCCATTTGCATGAAACTGGTTGCACTTCAGGAGGTTTAGGAACCAAGTCCCACGTCTGATTTTTCTGCAGGGCATCCATTTCTTCTTTCATAGCAGCTTCCCATTCTTTTACTCCTTTAGCTTCATCATAAGAAGAAGGTTCATCATCATCAATAGGATTAGCAAAGAAGCAAGAAAAATTTGTGACAAAATTATCATCTCTATAATGAGATGGTCGCACAACATTTTGTCTCGGGCGTTGGCTGATTGTTTCCTCCTAAGAACCATCATTTTGGTTAGAACACAAGCTCTCCCTTCCTCCTTGATTTTCTTCAGATACATCTTTTGAGAAATGGGATAATGGTAAAGTTATCATATCATTTTCTTCCTTAAGGCATCTGTAGAATCATGGTAAGAAATCTCATCAAAGATAACATCGTGAGAAATAACACATTTATTAGTCATAGGATCCATACACCGCCAACCCTTTCTTTGTTCTTCATAACCAACAAAAATGCATTGAATTGCTTTAGCATCCAACTTACTCCTTTGAGAATCAGACACATAACGTAGCAGATTAAACCAAAGACTCGAAGATACTTCATGTTTGGTTTAACACCGAAGAGAAATTCATAAGGTGTCTTATTATTGGTTGATTTAAGTGGCACCCGGTTAATAACATAAGCTGCACATTTTATACTTTTTGCCCATAATGCCTTGAATAAATTCTTCGCATGCAACCAACATTTGTAGGTCTCCACAAGATGTCTAATTTTTCGCTCAGCCACGCCATTTTGTTGTGGCGTCTCCGGACAAGATAATTCTCTTTTAATGTCATTATTTCAACAAAATAAGAAAAATTCATTTGAACAGAATTCTCCTCTGTTATTTGTCCGTAAAATCTTGATTTTCTACACAATTCTCCTTTCATAGTTTCCTTGAATTCTAAAAAACTTAAAAATATCTCTGATTTGTGTTTCAAAAAATAAAACCATGTGAATTGCATATAATCATCCATAAATGGCAACATATTGTGAGATCCGGAATAAGAAGTCGAGTAGGACCCATCAAATCATTATGGATTCATTCCAAGGAGTTTTTCATCGTGAATTTGAGCTTGTGAAAGGAAGTATATGCGCCTTGCCAAACTGACAGCCTTCACAAATGTTTCCATCCTCAACCCTTGATAGATCAGGCAGATCATCAACTAATTTCCTTTGAACCATAACCTTCAACTTAGTCATGTTTAGATGACCAAGTCTTGCATGCCACAAGG
>JBBMKF010000084.1:2277304-2293760 GCA_037834155.1 Curcuma caesia | reverse complement strand
ACCTGTACAATTTGCAGACTTTGGAGCTCAAATTTTGCTACAACCTTTCCTTGTTGCAGCAAGGAACAAGTAAATTGGTCGACCTAAGGCATCTCATTTTGCATCTTGACTGGGAACAGATTAAGGATTTGAGTTCCATGCCTACTAGAATCAATAATTACTTGACTTCTTTGAAGATATTGTCAAGATCACTGTGACCAAGGAGGATGGCTGCAACCTAAGGGAATTGAAGGGCTTGGACCTTCATGGGGAGCTTTTGCATCTGCAAGCTTGAAATCAGAACATTATGTAGACCATCTTGCACCATATCAAAGTGAGTGAGACCAGCTTGCAAGTTGGATCAAGAGGAAGCATAAAAAGGACATCAGCAGATTAATAAAGATTCTTAAAGTTCAACGGCTATTAGTAGATTTTATTGAGTTGATGTCAGATGATCTTCTTCTTGGGTTATCATCTGACATTACTCTGAATTCGAGGGACGAGTTCTTGTCAACTCAAAGAGAATGATGTGAGAATAATAGAAGTAATTTTGATCTTTTCATTAATTTTGCTGAGTTAGGGTTTAGGAGTATTTTTTGTCTTTAGTAAGGGTTAAAGTTTGAATCTATTTGAACACTTGTTTAATTATTTTTGAAACAGTTTTTGGTTAATAAGAATTTATGATTGCACTGTTTCTTCTCAAACGTCGAGTTTGATTACTTATCTCATGCTACTGAATCTATATATTTTGGAATATCATTTTCGATATTCATACACAAATCAACGGATTCATAAATTATCTACCGAGTCAAGTGCCCAACCTTCATTACTAATGAATTAATGCCTTATTGCCATTTTCTTGGTTTTTCAACTTCAAGATTATGCAAAGCATCCTTCCTGTAAAGTCTAAGAAGTTGCAATATTGATTTTTGGAGATCGAGAACACAGATTTTGTTTGCATGCCAGGTACATAAAAGCACTTGTGCTACATCCGGTGAAGGTTTGTATGAAGGGCTTGATCGGCTCTCCAGCAACATTGCCAGCAAGGTATCTACTTTTTGGTTTTTCAAAGTGGAATCCATTATCTGTTACTTAAAAACAAAATCATTTTATAGTTTTATTCTTGTAACGTAATACTTATAAAAACTAATTGTCTACAGTGTGGAAGCAATAAAACCGTCATCGCCTCTTTTTTTTCTGCCTTATGAAAATCTTAACACTTGTCTGTACAACAAATACGTGTTTGGTTGTTACTTTTTTCTGCCTTAATACCTTAATACTTTTTTCTGCCAACACCTTATTTTTATTTCTGAAAGAGAGCTTTTTTTGCTCTTTGACATATTGGTTTTTCCTGAATTTAGTTTCATTTGCAATTTTGCTAGTCTGGTTTATGGATCTTGTGGTTAAATTTGCTATATAATTCAAGGCACAGCACAGCAAAGCCTATTAGCATCATATGCGATATGAAAGGTGACAGAGAGCAGTTTCCAAATCAACTTTCTTGATATTGAAGAGGTTCATAATAACCCAACCTTTTAACCTTCAACATCAAATAGTGCCATTATTTTAAAAAGACAATCTAGTTTAGGCATATTTAATGCGATAAAATCCATTGTATGATTGTTATTATTTTTTACTGGTTTATCATAATTCAGCATGTATTCCAAAAACCAATTGCTAACAAAAATGTCAGTTACATTCATAGTAAGATAAATAAACCAAAAGAACAATGATACACTATATAAAAAATGTAATATGAAAATACAACATGACACACTCCATGCAGTAGGTCTCATATTCATGCAATGAGTCCCACATCCATGCAATGAAATATGTCAAGTTGTATTTTCATGCTACATTTTCATATAGTATATCATTTTTCAAACCAAAATAGATAGCACAAGTACATCTTACTAGTGACGTGGACGGAGAGAATGAAGACGAAGCTTATCAGTTATTTCAGATGGCATTTGGAAGGTCTTGTTTGTTAACAAACACAAGCAAAACTGCATCCCTTAACTCATCCTATCAGCATAGAATAATGTGAAATTAGATTAAAAAACAGTTAAGCATATACAGGTTTACTATATATATAGTAATAAAGACAATTGAGGAACATTTCATTCATGCTAACTTAATCATGTAACTACAGAATATGCATGTAACTACATAAGTTTCCCACTTTTTTTTCACAAGTTACCTTAATTATTAAGGAATATGCTAGATACATATAGAATATGCATTTTCTTAATAAAAACAAAATAGAAATGATATCACAACCATATTGCTTAAATGTTCGAAGAAATGTACTTTATTCCTCAGATTAGGAAGAACAAGTATTAATTCTGAAAATTATAACAGGAACATAGTAGGTAATTGTAGTCTTGAGTGTCTCACGATAAAGACTCCGGTAGAAAAGTGAAAGTCATCATATTTCTTATCATATCTTTTAGAATATGATTTCGTCATTTAACGACACCATTCTGACTGGGAGTACCAAGCATGATATATTGAGGGACAATCCTACACTCTTTAAGGTAATTCACAAATGATCTTAGATATTGTTCATATGATCTATCATACCAACCATAGTATTCACCACCACGATCAGATCTAACGACCTTAATTTTCTTGCTTAGTTGATTTTCAACTTCAACTTTGAAAATGTTGAACATTTTCAACGATTGTGACTTCTCATAAATAAGGTATAAAATAGTCGTCTATGAAACTAATGAAATATGTGCGTCCATTTCAAGATGTCTTAGAGAAATGTCTACAAATGTTTATATGTATTAGTTCTAAGATGCCACTACTTGCACCCTTATTCTTCTTGTCAATGGTATTCCCCTTAACACACTTTATGCAGATCTCAAAGTCTGACATGTTAAGGGAATCGAGAATTTCATATGACATCAACCTTTCTAGGCATTGTTTGAAACATGTTCTAAACGCCTATGCCACAACATGAAAGAATTCTCGTCAGTCAAATTGTATTTCGTATCTATGCTATGCATAATTATATTGTCATCAGGAGTTAAGGTGTTTAATTTATATAGTTTATCAATTAAGAAACCATTGTAAACCAACACTGAATTAAGAAAAATATTGAAATTCATTTTCAAATGAATAAGAATAACCAGATTTGTCCAAACAAAAAATATAAATTAACTTCTGTTTAAATGATGGTACATAAAATGTATTATCCAAATTCAGAAAAATATTAATTCTTAAATAAAGTCTAAAAATGTCTATAGACTCTACTTTAGCTTTCTTGTCATTCCCCGTATAGGTGTATCTTTGGCCATCAAGTGACAGTCAATGCCTACGACAACCCTATATAATAACACTTGTATGAGTAGTAGCACCGGTATCTATCCATCAAGTGTCATTAGATACATTCGCTAAATTGATTTCTGAATTGACAAAGTTAAGAAGTTTACCTTTCTTAGCACGTCAGTTGGTATATTTGAGACAATCCTTCATCATATGACCCTTCTTTTTTAGAAGAAACAAGGACAATCCTTATCTTGATTCTTTTACTCTTTATGCCCATGATAGATTCTACAATTTGTTTATTTTTATTTTTATTATTAGTCCTCTTTTTGTGATGATTGGGATGAGTGTATGTGAAATGAACACTTTCATATGTATCTCGCTTGGGTCTCTCCTCCTCTTCCACATGTTGAGCAATAAGCTCATTTAATATCCATTGCTTCTTTTGAGTATTTTGGAGTGAATTGTGTAGGCAGAGACATCAAGACAAAATACACTAACATATTTTCTTTCATTTCAAGTTATAGTGTTTTTAATTAGTCTTATGACGATATTAGACATCTCCATAATGTACTCATGTATGTTACCCTTTTTATTATACTGTATAGACACCAACTTCGATAAAAATGTCTCGACTTTTTTGTTTGATGTGAATCGGTCTTCTAATTACTTTAGAAAAGATTTTTATTTAGTTACTAAGCCCTTTAGTAATTTCAAAATTGAGAGCTTCATAAGACTTATGCGATTCGATTACTCTCACTTATCAAAGTCAACCCTCTGCTCTATAATGCTAGCACTGGTCAAAGGTGTGGGGCGAACATGTCTTAATGCATAGTCCAAGTCTATACAACCCAAGAATATAATAACATATTCTTTCCAATAGGTAAAGTTTAATCCAGTTAAAGTGGGGATATTACTCATGTTAGCATTGCACTAAAAATGAAAAGAGAAAATTATCATAAGCTCACGATTAAAGCCAAAAACATTGAAAAATATATAAGAAATTATACAATAAGAGAAAAACATGCATATGAATGGACTCTTAATGAGATACCAATACAATATTAAATTTTAATTTTTAGACTAAAAATATAATTTGTTAGCAGTATTCTCTATTATATCTTAAACTTTAGTTGGTCACACAATGTGTCTTTCTTTGAACCAACATATTATGCACATAATTGACACTTTATATGAGCTATTTACATGTTCATGGCTCACAACAACTTTAATATATCTTCTTTTGGGCCGCTATATTATGTGCATGATTTGAACAAATAAAAATATATTCTTTAATTATAAGCTAGTCTTAAACATATATCTGGTTTAAAAGTAAATTTCCTTTAGGTCAATTACTTTTAGCATAGATACATCTATCGACACAAATGCACTAAATCTACCTAAAATATTTTCTTTTTTACTGACATAATAGTTTAATTTAGTAGCATGTGTATAAATAGACTAAAAAAATCCTAGAAAACCGAATCGGATAAAAGTAATATACTCCACTAATGATTCCCAAGTGGTTCTGAGTGGAAACTCAAGCGACGGAGAGACAACAGTTTAAAACCTTAACCCTAATCCTATTTAAAATAATGGTTTTCATGGAAAAAAATGACGTTGATTATCGCCGTTCTTCGTGTTCTTCATGAAAAAACTTGAAAACATCACTATCCTATATTTTTCTTTTCCAAATTTTTGACAAACAAAATTATTTTGCGCTAGGAAAATCAAATCTAGCATAGAAACAATGAAATCAACAAAAACTCTAATTTTATTGTTATAGACAAACAAAAAGTGATTTGTGAATCTTACATAAAAATAATGAAATCATCAAAAAAATCCTAACTTTATTAGAATTAAATTTTTCGACGAAGAAAAATTATTTTACATAAGGAAAACTGAATCTAGCATAAAAATAATGAAATCGGAAAAACTCTAACTTTATTTCTATAAAATAAAATTTTTTGATGAATAAAAATTATTTTACTTTAGGAAAACCGAATTTACCATAAAAATAATAAAATCAATGAAAAACTCTAACTTTATTTCTATATAATCAAGTTTTCCAATGAACAAAAATTGATTTATGCTAGGAAAACTGAATCTAGCATAAAAATAATAAAATCGATGAAAATTTTTAACTTTATTGCTATAAAAAATGATAAAATAGTCATGGCTCTGATACCACTTATTAGAAATTTTTTTTTCTATTCTCATAAATTCTAAAACATGTATGAATTCGTATTAAGGAAAATAAAATAATAAGAGATCTAGTTATATCAAAATCTATAGCAAAAATAAATACACAAGGGACAGATGAACTTGATTGCAGCGAAAAAATCATTGTCCTTTTATGTCGTCCACGAATTTGAGAATCCTGCGAAAGAAGAGAAAGAGTGAGGGGTTAGTCTTCTAGAGGAATTATACTTTGTTTGGAAGGAGGTGAGGAAAGGGGAGAGGAGGCTAAATAAGGAGAAGGAGAATTTTGACTCTTATTTGGGATAAAGTGAGTTAAGGAGGGAAAGAGGAGAAAAGGGTAAGTTTTTTACCCTTCCATACTCATGAATCGTTAGAATTTTTACACTCTGATTTGGGGTGTAAGGAAGGGAAAGAGGAACTCAAAAATATTTTATTCTAATTTTATCTTTATTTTAAAATATTAATTCTTAAATTAATTCATCTATTTAGATATCTCAGTATTGCACCGTCGCTCCTCACACAACGTGCGTTGTCACCGTCCAGTGTCCAACCGCTCGCACTCCACGACGTTGGCATCAGCGTCGGCCCTTGTCGCAAATCTTTTCGAGGACAAGACTCAAAAGAATAAAGACAGATAACCCTAATCTTCTTCTTCTTCTTCTCCAAGAACAAAGACTTATCCAAAGAGAATGGGTTGTCTATTTTACAACCTTCTATATCCCAACTTTTATATACAATATTAATAAAATTTTACAGTTTCCCATCCATTCTCTACATTCATTATCTTTTTTAAGAACTGAGAGTATTTTTATAACTTTATATATTTAATCTTCATTCCCCTTCTTTTCCTCTCAAACAAGATAACACATATTATATTAATAAATCTTCCATCCCTTCCAAATAAGGAAAACATAAATATTTTACTTTCTCTCACTTTCTCTTCTGTTAATGAACCTTTTCTCACCGCATTCAAACAAAGCATTAGAGTGACGGTGTCGTAATCTCTTTGCTATTAGGGAGCACAGCGATCTGTTAGAAAATCTTTAATCCAATGAGGATCATGATTATATATATGACCTAATGTGTTATTAACTTATTAATAATAACAATTTAGATTAATAGATTCTACACATAAACTTCTACATTCAATAACTCAAACTCTTCCTAATGAATTAGATCATTTAACAGATTTAATTTTCTTAATATCATATATCCGCACGTCACATTTAACATATAAATCGGTCAAACGGATAGATCCAACCTAATTAAAGCACTATAGGTTATTAAACTTCCCCAGAGGATACTTTACTCTTACATCTCGAGATTAGAATTCTTAAACTACAAAACATTAAGAGATTTTTTGACATAAATATTTTGATACTTTAAATTGGATTGGATTCGCCTTGTGGTTTATTATAGTACTAATGCAAAGTCGTCGCCGCGTTTTTAAAAATGATGTCCCGACTTTTATACAAAATATTTCCGGTGTTGTCCAAGTCTTCGAAAGTCGTCGTCTGTAAGGCTTTCGTTTCTAGGCAACTTGCATAATTTTAATCGCTCCTCGCACTCGCTTGTTTCCTAGAATGTAGTCAATTCGGATCGCCCTTTGTTCTTCCCTTCCCTCTTCCCTCCCTCCATCTCCCATCTGGCCGGTCTTCGCCATGGGTTGGATCGACAAGATCCTCAACGAGATCCTCACGGAGTCGAGCAGGACGGTCACCGGGTGGGTTCTCGCTTGGGTCTCCACCAAGGTCTCCCTCTATCAAGGCCTCGATGACGCGGCCGACAAGCTCCGGAGAACCCACAATCGGGTCCAGAGCTTACTCATCGACGCTGAGTCGCTCGACATCGAACAGGAAGCCGTCAGGCACTGGGTCTGCGAGATGAAGGCCTGGGCCTTCAACGCCGAAAACCATATCGACGAGTTCCGGACTCTCAGCGACGTCATCAAGCACGCCAAGGAAGCTCCTTCCCGTAAAAGGAAGCGACCAGTCCCCTCTCTCGGCCCCCTCGTCAAGCGTTAAAGAATCGCGACGGATATTGCCAAGATAGAGAGCAGACTCGTCGAGATCCACGAAGACCGGAAGAATCTCCGATTGAAGCCCTCAGATGGGCAGCGGCGAAGCGACGGCTCGAACGAGATGGACAGTGTTCCTTCCGTTGCAACCTTCGACGAATCTAGAATCGTCGGAAGAAGCAAGGAGTGCGAATCGGTTGTGGCCGCTCTCAAAGCCGATTCGGTCTCGAATCTACATGTGGTTGTGATCTATGGCCTCGCTGGAATAGGTAAGACTACACTCGCCCAATTAGTCTGCAAACATTTCTCTAAGAGCGATCGAGAGGCGGGTCCATCAAGACGAACGCGTTCGGCGACGAGAAGGCTACAAAAAGGCTACAAAAGAGAAGGCACTGAATCTGTCAGCGGTGACGAAGGGTACTTTGACATGAAGATATGGGTGTCTATGACGAACGCGTACGACGTCGTGAAGGCTACAAAAGAGATCATCAAACAGATAACTGGGGAAGAGTGCAGGGATCAAAGCTTTGACCACATGCAGAATCACCTTAAGGAACTTGTGAAAGGCAAGAGATTCTTGCTCGTGCTCGACAATTTCTGCTCGAGAGAAGCCAAGTTCTGGGAGAGCCTGTGTCTTCCTCTTTTGAAGGGAGCAAAAGGAAGTCAGGTTTTGATCACGGCTCAGAACGATGGAGTGTCGAGGGGGATGACCAAACTGCATTTGGTGCCGTTACAGGGTCTCCAGAAAGATGATTGCTGCAAACTGTTTAGTGCTATAGCATTTCCCCAAGCTAACGGGGACGTCGATCAGAAACTCAAAGACATCGGTGAAAGCATAGTGGACATCTGCCAGGGTTCGCCTCTTGCCACAATCTCGCTTGGTGAACTCGTGAAATCGGAAACTAATGTCGACAACTGGAAGACCATCTGCAATCAAATGTTGGAAAACAATAGCGATTGTCCAATCTTAAGGAGTTTCATGGCAAGTTACCATCAATTGGACTACCAATGGAAGCAGTGTTTTGCTTTTTGCTCTATTTTTCCAGATAATTATGAGTTTGACAAAGATGAACTGATCAGAATGTGGACAGCACAAGGTTGGGTACAGAGTATGTCGGAAGCCGATGGTAGTATGCTCTTAAACAGTCTTCGAGCAATGTCATTTGTCGTCGAATGCTCCACCGGATCTTTTCCGAGCAAAACTAAATGCAAATACACAATGCCCAACCTGATTCGTCGTCTTGCATGCTCTCTCTCTAAGAATAAGTTACTGGTCATGGAAGACAATGAGTTGAATCCTCCATCAGGACAATTTAAATTTCGTTATGCATCTTTATTTCATAGAAAGGACCAGATTTTGTTTGAGAAACTATACGATCAGGTGAGCTTGAGGGTGCTGAAATTGTTCAATAAATCTGAGACAGGTGTGGGCAGGATTCCAGAAGATTTGTTTAAGAAACTAAAAGACCTATGGTTGTTGGATCTGAGCAACAGTGGCATAGAAGAATTGCCAGATTCGGTCGGCAAGCTAGTTCACCTGAGATACCTTGGCCTTGCTGGAACCAGTGTCGAAAAGCTGCCTGAATCTGTAGAAAACCTGTACAATTTGCAGACTTTGGAGCTCAAATTTTGCTACAAACTTTCCTCGTTACCGCGAGGAACAAGTAACTTGGTCAACCTAAGGCATCTCATTTTGCACCTTGACTGGGAACAG
Source organism: Curcuma caesia (assembly GCA_037834155.1). Classification (NCBI taxonomy): domain Eukaryota; kingdom Viridiplantae; phylum Streptophyta; class Magnoliopsida; order Zingiberales; family Zingiberaceae; genus Curcuma; species Curcuma caesia. Next base: position 2,284,575 of record JBBMKF010000084.1, on the reverse strand, counting down.
ATCGAGGATTTGAGTTCGATGCCTACTGGAATCAATTACTTGACTTCTCTGAAGACATTGTCAAGATTCACTGTGACCAAGGAGGATGGCTGCAACCTAAGGGAATTGAAGGACTTGGACCTTCATGGGGAGCTCTGCATCTGCAAGCTTGAAAACGTTACTAATGCAAGTGATGCTGCAGAAGCTAATTTGAAGGCGAAGGACCACATTGACAAGCTGATGCTGCGATGGAGCAATGGCACCTCTAGTGTGCAACAAGGCGCAGATACTTGGAAGGATGTTGCCGATGAATTGCAACCACATAAGTATCTAAAATGCTTGTGGATCTTGAATTATCCTGGTAGTGAATTTCCAGATTGGCTAGCGAACACTAGTTTCTCGAGTATAGAAACGGTGAGGCTATCTTGCTCTGAAAGGTGTGAATCCTTGCCGCTACTTGGGCTGCTGCCTAAGCTCAAACACTTGCATATAGAAGGGATGAAGAAACTGAGAAACTTGGAGAATATGAAGGGGTTTCCATCTTTGGAGACTCTTACGATAAAAGACATGCCTGTTTTGGAAACGTTTTGTGAATTTGTAGACGGTGAATTTCCTGAGCTCATTCAGATTGCTATTTCTGGGTGCCCCAATTTACCTGATACTGATAGGTTGAATATTCCCGGGAGGATAAATGTTTCAAGAATTGATGCACCATCCACTGACAATGGCAATGGAAATGATACGTCTTGATCTCTCATTCTGGGTAATAGCAATGGGTTTGATGATTTGTGTGTTTGCCATCCAGGCTCAGCTAATAGTTTTTTTTGTTGTTGTCATTTCTTGAATTACTACTGGACATGTATTTAATTGTTTCTCAAATGCATATCTGTTGAATGTTGTTTCATGTTAAATGAAAATTTATTTTAAGTAACAGTAAAATTACCATGTCATCTCAGTCTACTATTCTCGCATCGCATTGACATGATTGGTTATTTTAGCTACAAATGCAGTTTGTCTTCCTTTATGAACAGTGACATATAATCCAGACGAGCAAAATTGCAAAATGGAACTAAATTCAGGGGGAAAAAAATATGTCGAAGAGCAAACGCTCTCTTTCAGAAATGAGAATAAGGTGTTAGCGACGATCACATACACCATATAGGAAGTGACAACAAACACGTATTTGTTCTACAGACAAGTGTTAAGGTTTTCGTAAGGCAGAAAAAAAGTGGCACGCTGATAGTTTTCTTGCTTCCACGATGTTTCCAAAGCATCGAATGCCGACAATTGTTGTTGAGATAAAGAGCCTCCAAGAAGTTTTGATTACTGTAAACAAATAATTTTTATAAGGAAGCATTACATTACAAGAATAAAACTATAAAATGATTTTTTTAAGTAACAGATAATGAATTCCACTTCGAAAAACCCAAAAGTGGATACCTTGCTGGCGATGTTGCTGGACAGCCAATCAAGCCCTTCATACAAACCTTCACCGGATGTAGCACAAGTGCTTTGTATGTACCTGCCAAGCAAACAAAATCTGTGTTCTCAATGTCCAAAAATCAATGTTGCAACTTCTTAAACTTTACAGAAGGATGCTTTTCATAATCTTGAAGTTGAAGAACCAAGAAAATGACAGTAGGGCATTAATTCATTAGTAATGTAGGCTGGGCTACTGACTTCAGATTCATGTGGAAGACATTAATAAAAAAAATAAAAAGCAGAAAGCAGTGCTTGTGTATACTGAACTAGCAAAACTCAGATCAGAAAAATAGATTGGGTCACTCTTTGTGGACTTCCCTGAACTGCAAAAGGACATTTTGATATGATCTCGAGACCACTATTTTATAGGTCACTCTGAATTATTAAGTTTAGAGAGGCCAACGATCTATGCTAACAATATGCAACCAAAGCTATTAGCATCACATGCAATATGAAAGGTGATCTATTCTTATTACCAATCTGGGTTTCCAGGAGAGAAAGCAGTTTCCAAACCAACTTTCTTGATATTGAAGAGATTAATAATAACCCAACCTTTTAACCTTGAACAGCAAATTACTGCCATCAACTTAAGAAGACAATAATATGCATCTAGCTTAGGCATATTTAATGTGACAAAATCCATTGTATGATTGCAATTTTTTTTTTTTGACTAGTTTATGATAATTCAGCATATATTTCAAAAACCAATTGCTAAGCAACATGTTAGTTACATCCATAGTAGATAAACAAACTGAAACAGATAGCACAAGTATATCTTACCAGTGACGTTGACGGAGAGAATGAAGACCAAGCTTATCAGTTATTTCAGCAGCATTCATTGCATTTGGAAGGTCTTGTTTGTTAGCAAACACAAGCAAAACTGCATCCCTTAACTCATCCTATCAGCATAGAATAATATGAAATTAGATTAAAAAAAATAGTTAAGTAAATGCAGGTTTACTATAGTAATAAAGACAATTGAGGAACCTTCCATTCATGCTAACTTAATCAGGAAAGGAATATGTGCAGCATATACACAATTTACCTCAATTATTAAGGAATATGCTAGATACACATATTTTTTAATAAAAAATCAAATAGAAATGATATCACAACCATATTGCTTAAATGTCCGAAGAAATCTACTTTATTCCTCCAGAACAGATTATCAAGAATGAGAATTAATTCTGAAAATCATAACAGGAATATATTATAGTAAAATGTGTTACCTCATTAAGCATTCTATGGAGTTCATCCCTTGCCTCCACAACACGATCTCGGTCATTGCTATCAACAACAAAAATAAGTCCCTGTGTGTTCTGGAAGTAATGCCTCCAGAGAGGTCTGATCTGTTGTTCACCGGAACATTATTTAGAAACAGGCAGACAACATAACTATTAACAGATAAATTATCATGAGAGAATCAAGTCAGCTCTGCATGTCAAGTTAATAACATCTAAAGAGATTTTCTGTGATACCACACTAAATATTAAATACCCATGTTGTCTCATTGTCCCATCAACCTCTGGAATTCTCATAAAACAGTTGTCACCAAAAAGACTTTTTCAAAGTAAAAGAATTGTTTAGTTAAGAAATATTGCTAACAAGTAACAAGAATAGTGGTACCTTGTCCTGACCGCCAACATCCCATACAGTGAAACTGATGTTCTTGTACTCAACAGTCTCCACATTGAATCCTGCATTAAGACCCATCTTAATTAAAATGAGATAGCATGCATTTAAATTGATCAGAAAACCACGGGCCCTTCAAATAATCAAGAATAACTAAATGTAAATGTCATATGGAGATGCAAGATGCACCTAATTACCCATGCATTGACTATCCATATAGAGCACTTCAGTTAATATAATCGCCACCAAAAGGAAGAATCATTTATTTAACAAACAAATATTATAACTGTTAATCTCAAATGAAAACCAAAAAAATAGGTATTTAAAAAAGAATAATAATAATGTTGATTGTTCATCAACATTTCTCAACTCTCACCATTAAATTTAATATTGATTACAATTCTATCCAAAATACCTGATTTTACTGTGGATATAAAAGCAAATTCAAAACACAACACTTTGTATAAACTTATTTTTTTCAGAACTTTTGTTGAATTTGTCTTCCAGAAGCAAATGATTGTTAATCTGTTTGCTTTTCGTGTTCCATGAATAGCTGGGACCATCAAGGAAGATCTAAAAAGGTATTTACTGGAGTTGATCTGATTCTATCTAGGTTCTCATATTTGGAGATATGAAGGATCCTAAAGAATCAACCTTTTTGTTTGATTGAGGTGGGAAATTCAAAATCCTCATTTTCAATGGAGTCAAAATGACCTATGGATTGATCATAAGATCTTTCAATTTGATGAAAAATAGAACTCGTGGAAGCACATTAAATATTTGACAACAGATTACATACCTTGCTAAAAAACAAATTGCAATAATTTGGTTATGTTTTGAATATGGGTCTAAGAGTTGTAATAGGGTTGATCATGTTTCATTAGTATAATTAAATTGATCTCCATGACTAATCTACAGACGTTGTTTCAGTCATTCATAATTAGATTTCATCCGTTTTTTGTTCTCCACGATCCTGACTACATGATATAAAAAAAATGATGTTCACAATTTGTAACCATACATAAATCTTCAAAAATCACTTCCATTAGGTAAAATAATGCATATCTACGACTTTTAGATAACTGGATTAAGGACATTAGGTTAATAAACTAAATATAGCAATCATCGCAGAAATAAAAAAAATTGAAAATGCAGGTAAGTGTGCGCGATGACAAATAATGCTCACCGATTGTTGGAATGGTGGTGACAATCTCTCCAAGCTTGAGCTTGTAGAGGATGGTCGTCTTACCAGCAGCATCAAGCCCGACCATCAGGATTCTCATCTCCTTCTTCGCAAACAGGCGGCTAAATAGTTTCGCGAAAGTGAGCCCCATCGTTCCCTAAGCTATCATGAACAAAATGTAAACTTAATAAAGCCTAAAACAATTACGATTACAACACACGACAAAGATCCAAACACAAAGGCCACAGATCTGAAGAAGAACCATGCATGGCGTTGTATTTGCACACGAAACTACAAAAATTTGAGACCAAATCAAGCAGAAGGCTTTAAAGTTAAAGATCTACACGAATAAGATTCCGATCCGAGCACCGCCGCCAATAAAGCGAAAGATCAATCAACGTTTAGAGACGGAGGAAGCAGATCAAGCATCTTGTGATATAAAACTACGGATATCGACATGAAACAATGGTATCGGGATCACCTGGTGATCACAGGAGGCGTGTAGAACGTAGGAAACGGGTAGATTGAAGGAGATGAGAACGTGAGAGCCGCTAGGCCTTCGCTTCTTCTCTTCCGCCTGGAAAAGAAAAGAAAAAATGGGAAGGGAGAGGACGGAAGGGAAAGGGTAGCTTGTTCGGAAGGAATGGATTGACGTCATAAGTGTTATAAATATACCCTCAATTTTTTTAGACGAAGGATGGAAAATTATAAAATTACGTCAGAAGTTGGGAATATAGAAAATTTTAATATTTTAAAGATATTATGATCCGCGATTTAGAACAATTGATTACAATCTAATTTATAATTCATGATGATTCAAAATTACTATTTATATTTATATTTTTAAAAAATTAAAAAAGACACAAATTCGTAGTTTCTTTAGTATCAAATTTTTTTTTCTTTAAAATCTATATTTTATATTTTTTATATATTTAAAATTTTCGTTAATCAATAGTGTGTGAGCTTGCAAGAAATCAAAAGTAAATTGAAAAGGTTATTGTATTAAACCTTAAATCAATCTCTATTTATTAATACTTTTTGTTTAACATTAATAGGGTCAGATATATATATATTTTAATTAATTTTGTATGTTAAATGATAATGTTTATTATATATAAATTCATTTCTTAACAAATTTATCATGGGATAAAATAATATCTCTAAATTTAAAATTGAGTGAATATAAAATAAAATAAAATTAATGAATAACCTGAATTGAATGATATTAATAAATTAAAAATAAAATAATCATCCATTAGAAAATGTAAACTCAGTAGGTTGAAAACTTGATTTTAATAGAAAGATAGAATACATTGAAATATTTAAAATAAGTGAGTTAACTGACACTATTAATATTATTAAAATATTATAAGTATTATTAAATAAAAATTTATTATTGAAAAAAAATCCAAACTAAATTTTAAAAAATTAAATAAATACTAATGAATCATCAATTCAAATCGGCATTTGAACTGGCGGTTCAACGATTTATTTAGAGTCTAACCTTAAGAGCCCATTAAATTTGGTCAACGGGTAATCAACCCCGTTGACCCAGTGCAATTTCTCAATTGAGACCCTGGGCAACTTTAGTTCCACCCAAATTTTTTTATTTAATTTAGTTAGAATAATTGTGATTATATAATTTTGATTTATGTTTAATTTTGTTATTTTAAAATTGGATTTGAACCAAAAACTAAATTATTATTTGGATCAGATAAATAAATGTTTAGTCCATATATATGTTCTTAGTGTCATTTTTTTTACTGTTCTTAGAAATTTGTTAATATCCAATTATTTACAAAGGGGATTTTCACAATGTTTATGTCCAGATCCCTTTCACAACCGTTGGATCTGAACAAGTTTGATGTTAACCACTGATTAACCTGAGAAAGGGGCTCTCTAAGTTCAGTCGAACCAATATAAACGGGTGACCGAGTTTTTTAATAATTAATTGCGTTTACTTTTTGTCGTTGACTTAAGAAATGTCAAAAGCTCTGCCGTGTATTGAGATGATGCTTGATCAACTTCCAATCTTCCAAGGCGCTAACGTGTGAAGTTGACCAATGTGAAGATGGCAGGGTCAACCTATTGGTTTAATTATCTCTTGACTAAAAGAACAAAACTAACTTGGTCGTTCGTTTTCATTAAAAAAAAATGTGTAATAGCGTAGGAACGTACCAAAGGTGGGAAGTCCACCCTGTTGTGGTTCAAATTGCATTTGGAAGTCTTCAACATGAATATGAAATAGCCAACAACAATATTGTATGACTTAATAAATGCACAATGAAACTTTTGACTTGGGTATAATGAATACGTTTGACCGCATATACAGATCACCTATCTACATATTTATGTCAACTCAAATGTATTTTTGAAGTTTTTCTTGGGTAGGTGCAACTTTAATTTTTTTTATATTTTTATTTTTTATTATGTTCATTTTTATATATTCATATATTTATCTTAACATTCTCATCTTTGCACTTTTATTCATGTGCTTAAATCAGAGCTAACATTCAATTTCATATAATATAAGAAGTTATTTTGTAGAACTTTCTTTCAAATTTTAAAGATACTCTATGACATTAAAAAACATCTGATATTATTTTTCATTTAATTATGCTACTTGTATTCTAGGTAAGATATCTCTCTCAACTCCTTAATCCTTTTCTGACTTAAAGCTCTTAGTTATAAACAAATTATCATCTCATTAATAATTATTATATAATGTATATTATTATTAAAATTAAATTCCATATATTTTATTTTTATTAAACCTAAATTTTTTAATTTTTAATATTTTTTGTCAAAATTTTTCAAATGTCTTATCTTCTAAAATAATATAATATACAAACAACATATATCATAGTAATTTATTTGAATGTATCTAGTTTTTCATTCCATTTTAATTATATTAAAAAAAATTAAGATTTAGAGTAGATCTTTGATAGAAAATACTTCATATAATTCATCTAGAATTTTTACTTTTATCATTACA
>JBBMKF010000084.1:2234394-2259279 GCA_037834155.1 Curcuma caesia | reverse complement strand
TTTTCTGTTGAAATAATACAACTTAAAACCAAACACTCCCTAACAAGACAAATTCATGCATGCATGCTTTTCAAATCTGTTCTTCGGACAGGAAAACAAAGGGAGGAAAGAAGGAAAGAGGAGAGAAAATTAAACAGTGGCAATAGATGAATGAATTTGCCATATGATTGGAGATTGCAAAAGTCTATAGTTAAATTGGTTAGGATGAAACAGACTTATTGAAGTGAACAAAAATTGAATTTCGACGAAGTTGAGATAATGCTCTCCTCCGTCGTGGTTAACTACAGTTTCTCGATTTACCTCCTCACATATGGTTGGGGGACCAACCGTATGAAATCACTGGGGTGGTGGATTCCATCTTTTACTGAAATGCTGAAGGGATTGTGAAAGTTTGGAGCAGAGTTGCTGAAATAAGCAAAGATCAAATCTCGACGAAGCCGAGACAATGTCCTCTTCCATCGTGACCAATTGTAGCTTCCCGATTTATCTCCTCACATATAGTTGTGGGGCTGACCGTGTGGGGCCGCTAAAGTGATGGATTCCATCTTTTGCTAAAGGGACTGCAAAAGTTGCATAGTTGAATTGATTACAACAGGACAAACTTGTTGAAGTAGGTAAGAGTCTCAACAAAGTCAGGTAATACTTTCTCCTGTCATGGCTAATTATAATTTTTTGATTTATTTCCTCATAGATGATCATGGATCCGATCGTGTGGGACCGTTGGGGCGATGGATTCTATCTTTTGTTGAAGAATGGACTGTGAAAATCGCTCTCGGAATATGATTGAGTTGGTTATTACGGGATAGACTTGCTATAGTAGGCAAAGATAGAATTTTGATGAAATTGAGTCTTTTTTCATAATGATCAGTTGTAGTTTTTTAATTTATTTTTTTATAGATGATTATAAAATTGATCGTATGAGACGGTTAGACGATTAATTTCATATTTTACTGGAGAAGAAGGGACTGGGAAAGACTGGTCAAAAGACAAAAACTTAGAGAGAGAGATCGAGGATAGTGAAGAAGATAAGGATTCAGTTAAAGTTCAGTCCAATTAATGCTGCAAACAGAGGGAAAGATTCGTCAAGTGAAGACTGTGGGGGCGCCTGCGCATCACTGTGCCTTCTCCGTAAGTTTCCAAGTCTAATTCTGCTGCTGTTTTTTTTTTCCCTTTCGTTTTTACTGCTGAATATATCAAAGATAAAAGCTTAACTTACATCAGTATTTGCATGCATCGGGTATTGTAGTTGGATAAAGAAAAAAAATAAGCAAGAAATTTGCAAACATGAAGATTGAAGAGAATCTTGACCTAGTTTAGATCTTGGAGTTCATCCAAAATCCAAGGCTGAAGGCTGGAATGATTAGTTGGCAAACCACATTAAACAGCAGATATATTATTATTTTTACATGTTTTCTAAGAGCATCTTTCTAAACAGTAGATATTGAGAACAAATTTTTTTACATATACTTTCAAAGAAAAGATAATTAGTTAAAGAATAACTTTGTAATTAATTTTGTAGTGAATTCCAAGCATAGAAGTCACAATATATTCACTGCAAAAATTATCAAGTTGTTTGCCCATAGAATTGGCATTTTGGGTGGCAATGTGTTGGACCAGATTGGATGATCAATGGCTCTCATGTTGTTCACCCAATTGTAAATTTTTTTTTTGTCAGTATACATACAAAGCCAAGATGCATGATGATTTGTACCATTTGCATGCACATCATGCAGCTATATATGTACAAACAATTCAATCTATAACGTTATTACAACAGAAATAACAGCAGCATAAGAGATCGAGAGGATTGAATTGTTAACATGGAAGATCTCTTTAGGGTGTGGGTGTGGTCAAATCAATGATGGGTCAATGGATATCACTGTCCAAAGGTTTAAGTCAAAGATAATAGCTAGGCAGAACAAACTGGTTGCTGATAATGATGAACCTGTAACTCTCAGTAATGCCTGAATTACCAATCTCGAGAGAGCTGCTGATTCAACGACGACGTTAGTCCTTTAGGGGTCTTTGATGCAGCAGAATTTATTGAGTTGACTGATCTGAAAAGTAATTTGGAGTTTTAAACCCAAAAAATCATATGAACTTTTGAGTTGACTCTCTGCAGCTCCACCAATCAAAAGCTCCATCCTTCACACCTCCATCTTCCTCCAGCTTATAGCCATCACGCTGTACACTCCTCAGATCCAAGTTTGATTTTTCGAGTCGAAGATTCCTCTACATTCTCTCCGTTAGTGAATTTTTTTCCTGATCTATATTCTTCTTCCTCTTCTGCTACCACAGCTCTTGCATGGTACGCCATTGCACATGGATAAGCTCGATCGTCTCATCAAACACAGCCACACCGCAGATCGAGTTTGTTTCCGTCTAGTCGTCAACAACGATTGACGATCCGGCAGATGGCAGGCTCAGTGCTTTATAATTATGCATTCTGAACGCTGAGGTCTGCCGGCCACCCGCCATGATGATTCATATGCAGGATCACCCACGTTGCAATGTCAAGATGTACTAGCCTTGCGTGCTGCTGCTGCTGCTGCTGCATCCAGGCTGCAGCAGGGACCTCCAAGTGATCAGAGGGCCCGGCGTACGGGTGGTTGTCGTAGACCGGGGCCGCCGCTGCTGTTGTTTTTGGTGGCAATTGCCTAATTGGCTGCCTGCTCCGTCGCCGTCTAGCAGAGCACCAATCCTACGCGCCAGGAGAGTGAGCCCCCTGTCCACCACTATCCAACGTTTTAAATTTTTTATTTCATTAAAAATATATATTTGTAATTGAAATTAAAACTATAAATAGTTAATAACTTAAAGCATCAGAATAAATTTTGAAGTTGATTAATTTGAAGTTTATTTATCATCAAAATAAATTTAAAAATATAAAGTAATCCTGATATGGTTCACCATCGTAAATATTTTAAACACTGAAGGATGTAATCAAATCGAGTTGAGCCGAATAGTAAGAGGCTTGAAGTCAAGCTTAATTTGTTTTTCCTAAGTTTGAATTCGATTCAAACTTTAATTCTTAAACTCAAGTTCGATTTGTAATAAAATTAAATAGTTTATGAACAGCTCAAGTTCGGTTCAAAATTGACTTGTTTTAAAGTTAAACGAGTTTAATTCGAGTTCTATTCGAAAATAACTCCTTTACAAGTTAAATGAGTTTAGTTCGTTAATTTGTTAGATTCTTTCTAAATTTTTTAAAATGACATAGCTATAAAAGGGGAGGTTTGCAAGAGGGAAAGAACACACAAATCAATCCTCTCCTCCTTACTTCTTAGGGCCGGCGGCACCACCCTAAGGATCTCCCTCTCCCCTTTGCTAAGGCCAACGCACACCCCTCTCTCCCTCTTCTTCTTGATCTAGGGTCAGCTCCTCCTCTTCTGTTGGTGCTAGGGCCGGCGGTGAAGGAAGGATTCCTCCCCCTTTTGGTGCTAGGGCCAACAGTGAAAGGAAGGGATCTTTTTCCCTTTTAGGGCCGGCGGTATAATATATATATATATACATTTGCGAGTCTCTTAATGAACACATTCGTGGACCTTTAAAAAAATATGTTCGCAAGTTCACGAATCAAATACTAATAAGTTCAAACTCGATTCGATAATATTTTTAAATTCAAAATCAAACTCAAACTCGATTTATTAATTTAATTGAACGAATTCAAATAAATTTTTTTTTCCAATTGAAACTTGAATAGTTCACTAAGTAGTGTGGCTCGTTTAAGGCCCTAAAAATTGTGCGTGCACTCACAGATGAGTTCACTCGTGGCTAATCCCGAAGCAGCGACTTAAGTCACGGCAATGCCTAACCAGAGCCGCCTATTCAATATAACTTCGAAGGTCGATGTTTGCCACGTCTATAGTCACGTTCTCAAGTCGTGCTCGTTCAACCCGAGCAGCGAAACGGTTACGGCTCATCTTCGTCGCACGGCAAGGTAGAAAGCGAAATGGGGGAAAAAAACTAAGGAAACGGGGATAGCAGAGCAAGGTTCATTCCTTCCTCATCTCTCAGGAAATAGGTAGATCGTTTCTTGATTTGTTTCCATGCCTTTGTTCATGTTTTTTTTTCCAATTTTTTGACACTCTGGTTCGGTGTTTCTACAAGATACGGTACCTTTTCAATTTCGCTTCAATTATGAACCCATGCCCTATGTATGCAGGAGTGCTTGGGGATTAGGGTTGTTAGGTTTCACTATAGGTAGATTGTTTTGGACTTTCTCTTCTTTTTTAAAATATCGACGGCTTCTAGATAGTAAAGAGGTATCAGTTTGAGGGAAATTGTTTGATTTGGGATCGCTTCCGTTCTAGCTAGTCTATGTTTATTGAATCTAGTCGTTGTGTACTGATTTTGGTTGCTTGCTTTTGCTAAACTAGGGATTGAATAATTGTAAGATTCTGTTGCGTAGGCTTCCTATTCTTCCTCCAAGATTGATGAGATCTTAAGAGGGTCTTGATGGGGAATCTCTCAAGTGTGTTTGCCAGCAAGCCTATTTCAGTAGCTGAGAGTTGCAGCACATCCAATGGTGATTCAAACAAGAGGATGAGGATGTGCTGTTTCGATGACAAGCCAAGGCTGTTTGTTAGTCTTCCAGATGAAATCTCGATGCAAATACTTGCAAGATTGCCTAGAATTTACTACCTGAATGCTAAAATGGTTTCACGGAGTTGGAAGGTAGCAATCATGAGCGATGAGCTTTTTCAGACAAGGAGAGAACTGGGGGTGACTGAAGAATGGCTATATGTGATGACAAAGGCTGAAGCAGGCAAGTTTTCTTGGCACGCATTGGACCCTCGTTTGAGTAGGTGGCAACGGTTGCCTCCAATGCCACATATTGTCAGTAAGGAATCAAAGAGGGGGTTACTTGGACTTAAAATGTCGAGTGCAGTGTGGTCTAGCATCAAACTTGCTGGTATCATAAGGAGTTGGCTTGGACAGAGGGATAGCTTTGATCAAATGCCCTTTTGTGGTTGTGCTGTTGGTAGTGTCAATGGTTGCCTCTATGTGTTAGGGGGATTTTCTCAAGACTCTGCGATCAATTGTGTCTGGAAATATGATCCGTGCCTTAACTTATGGCAGGAAGTTAGTTCCATGACTAGTGCTAGAGCTTTTTGTAAGACAGGCCTGTTAAACAGCAAACTCTATGTTGCAGGAGGGGTTATCAGGGGCAGAAATGGCTTAACTCCTTTACAAACAACTGAAGTCTTTGATCCTGTAACAGGTCTTTGGACTGAGTTGCCAGGCATGCCTTTTTTGCAAGCTCAAGTATTCCCTAATGTTTTATTAGCTGACATGTCGAAACCTATCGCAACTGGAATGGCTTCGTATAGGGGAAGATTATGTGTGCCTCAGAGCTTGTATTCCTGGCCCTTCTTTTTTGATATTGGCGGTGAGGTTTATGACCCAGAAACAAATTCTTGGTCAGAAATGACTCCTGGTATGGGTGATGGTTGGCCTACAAAGCAGGCAGGGACAAAGCTGGGTTGTGTCGTCAATGGAGATTTATATGCCTTGGATCCTTCTAGATACTTGGATAATGGAAAGATAAAGATGTATGATTACCAGGAGGATGTTTGGAGAGATGTTATAGAGAAGGTTCCAGTTCTTAATTTTATTGATTCTGAATCTCCATATTTGCTTGCTGGTTTTCTTGGGACCCTCCATGTTATTACAAAAGGTACCAACGACCATATTGTGATATTGGAGGCTGATATACAGAAATTTAAATGCTTAAATGTTTCAACTTCATCTAGTGCTTCAAGTGATTCCAGGAATGAAATCTCCGTTTCTTGGACAGAGAATGAACCTGAATTTTGGAAAGTGATTGCTTCTAAGGATTTTGGGACAGCAGAGCTTGTAAACTGTCAGGTCCTTGATATTTGACTTCTTTGGATCTAAATTGTTCCTTTTTTGTTGGGCACATCAGCAGCCGTGTTCAGGATGTAAATTCATTAAGAGATATATACCAAATGCAACCTTTTGTCTGGTCTACAGAAATAAAATTCTTGGATTTTGTCAAAGGAATGAATTTCTGCAATCCAAAGAGGAGTCACCTCAAAACCTGGTGGATTCCATACTGATCAAGATATTACACCTTTCTTTCCTTATTCCAGCAGCAATGATGTGGGGTTCAAAGTGCTCTGTGCGATAGTATATATTATAGACTCGCTTATTCGATATAACTTGTAGTTTATGCTCTTTCTTGTGGTTTGTGAATATTTTAGGTTATTTGACAGAATGTTTATCAATTGTGAAAGGTATTTATTATGTCTCTTCACCCTGTTATTTTCATGTTATCTTAAATCTGTTTGTTAGTTATATTCATACACTTATACACACATTTCTAGGACACATATATCCTTATTGTTTCATTTTTTACAGAATCACACCCGTTCTGTAATGCTTTAAATGCTTGTAAAATTCTAATAGTCAGAAATGATCAAAACTATGTGACGGTGAGTGCCAAATTTCTGTGACTGAAAGTAGTCAGATATGCATGCAAGCAAAACATGAGCAATGAAATTCTATATTACTCGCTCTTGAGCATGACTATCTGGCATGGTATTCAACACATTATAAAAGTAGAAACACAAGGGCCAACTGGTCAAGAGGTTTAGGTGTTCAACACATTAAACCCTCCCAAAGGTTTGTGCTGTTTCAACACTACAAAGAGAGAAATCCAAGGACCTCAGTAGAAGAGATGAAATCTCATTTTTCTGGGTTCTAACACAATATCTTCAAGGCATACACGATTTTTTTTTCTTTTCTGACACTGCACATTGTCAAACCCTTGGCATCGTCGCCGTTATGTTGGTTGCTGAAATGAATTTAACTAAAGACTATAGTGTTGTTTATCTGTCCATCTCTCTGATTGAATGCAAGTGCCCATTCCTCTGTATAAATCAAGAGAATATTCTACAATAGTTTCTGCAGGTGTATCATGATGATCGAACAGTCTCTTGAGGTGGGAGAGATTTTATTCCGAGGGATTGTTCTCCAAGCTGTATTGATGTTTTCAAATAATGTGCAGGAGCAGATGATAAGGGTGGATATTAAACAGTTTGTTAGTAGATAAACTATAGTTCCTCTCGAATGGCAAGGCAGAATAGCATTTTTATTTCTTGGCTCATTTAATTTCCTAATAAACTGTAGCGCACATGAACTGTACATGTGTCTGTTATCACATGCTTCTTAACAAAAGCCACTAAAAGTGAAACATCAGGGGAAATTCTATTGGAGTGTAGCCCTGGTAAGTCTTGTGCCTTTTTCAGTTCAAGGAACGTGATACTCCAAACAAGAGTAGTCCATCCTCTTCTCCCCCATTGACCAGAAAAGCTATTGCAGCATGTCTTATTTTTTTTGAAACAAACATGCAGGAATTGTCTAGGAGATTATTTAGTTTGTTCTTACTTTGATATGACTTGCTATTCAAATTATCAACTTGAGAATTGCTTTCTAGTTTAGGGGTCTTCTTCCCCTGGTTTGTGCCTCGCTGGGTTGGTTGTCTAAGCTGCTTCTTAGTGTTTTGGGGCAAGACAACCGTGAACGGTTGAGGCTATCTTGAAGAGGATGTAGGTAAGGCTTCATATCGAGCAACATATCTATTTGTTACATCACCTATTAGTAACTTGTACATCTGATTCATCATGTATGTATTTAGTTGGTGCTAGATGTATAGGTCTCAGGATTTGGTAGAAGAAATATTGAAGTGCTGCACAATTCACAAGAGAATAAACTACAAAAATCACAACACCATTGCTATTGGAACAATGAAAAAGAGGTTGAATGACTTGATTGATTTACATTGAGTGCAGCCGTCAATTTCCTAAAAGAAACAAGCTTTCTAAAACTCAATCAGAATGTTAAATGAAACTGTAGAAAACTTAGCAGCCTTCGTGTCTAGATGAACAATGTTAAGGATACAAAACGCATATAAAAGCTACGTTATTGGTTCAACATCACTGTTCATTCACTCATGAAAGATCACACCAATGTAAATCCTTGTTCTCTTTGCAGTTTTGACCATCCAACTACGATTCAGCTACAACAATTCTCAAAAATGTCAAGAAGTTTGGGGATTTTGCCTTTGTAAGGGAGAACAAACTTATCATGAAATTTTGGATGCGGCATTGAGAAGAACATATGTAGCTTGCCCTGCGAAGTCCATAACCGTTCCGATTCTAGTAAATTCATGACCTGAAACCGAGGAATTAACCTCGTTTTAAAACCCAATGATAAAATCTTCGGCCGGATAGCAATGTCGGACGGAGCAAGCCCAATATCCTTGACCAAAAATTCCATCTTTCTCTGCAAGAGCTCGGTGGAAGCTTGTAAAAAGTTTGGTTGTTTCTCGATTGCATGACAGAACTCGGATTTCGACCACCCAAAGCTGTTCATGAGCTTGAAGTGAGCCTCAACTTTCTCTCTGCTGACCCCAAGCAGAACGTCAAGGATCCAGAGGAAATTCTGAGAGCGTCTAGTAAATCCCATTCCCTCCGCTCTGTCTACCAGAGCCCGGAGCGAATCTGGATTTTGTACGATGAAGGCTGGGTGTATTTTGATGACAAGTGATGCCCTTTCGGGAGGAATACCACACTCATCCCGCAAGAAGTTCAGGTTAGGACGTACCACCTTCTCAATGCTGTTGCTGAAAAACCAGCCGCGCTTCCTAAGATTCTTGAGGAGCAGCTCCCTTGATCCGAAGAGACTTTCCCATATATTCAATTTGGGGAGAAGCGTATGCTGGACGTTGCAGGCTATCACGGTTGGGTGCATCATAATGACATCGACGAGGTCGGATTCCGACAACCCCAGATCGCGTAAGCATTGGAACTTAGGGGCGAGCTTTGATTCCACATCCCAGCAGAGGAATCTTGGCTTGTAAGATATTATCTTCCTGAGGTTAGCGCCATCAATGCCCTGAGATCTGAAGAAGGCAATAACGGCGTCGGGCTTCTCGGTCGATTGGAGACGAGCGAGGGGCTTGGAGGCCTTGTCCGCCTCCTCCGCGGAGAACCCGCATGAATTCACGAGGTACTCGACCACGAAGTGAGGATCGCCAGAATTGGTACCGCCACCGAGAAGCGGCGAGGAAGCGGAGGTGGCGAAGCGCACGCAATGGAGTCGGGACAAGCGGAGGAGAGTTTGTCGGCGAACGAAGCAGTGGAGCATCTTGGTCAAGTGCAGATGAGGTTGATTGGACCGGACATATTAAACCAGTCTGGGCCGATAAGAACTGGGTCGGGTTGGGCCGGGCCGGACATCGGTTCAGTTTAAGCTCGTGGTCTAAGGATGTCGTGTCAGGCTGGTCTGAGTTAGGTTCATTAAATTTATTTTTTTAATATTAAAAAAAAATTAAACTATTTTTTATTTGCTATAAAAAATAATATAAAGTCGATTCCGCATCGGCGTCGCCGTTCCGCGGTCGGCGGCTAACTGCAGATGGATGGGCGTCACCTTCGTGATTTCGTCTACCTGCTGCAAGTGTCATTCCCCTCCTCCTCCTGATTCGTGTCGGGTAGTCCTTCTTATTGGCAGCGACGAGTGAGTCGGGAGCGAGCACATCGACTTCCTCTCTCGGTGCGTTCTCGTGATTCCGACGAGCGGCGACGCCGCCTCTACTTTCCCTGTCAGTAGGCGTGCCGACCTCTCTTACCTTCCTGTTACTGACCGAAGCCGAGCCCTCCTCTCTTCTAAGTTGCAGGAAGCGCCACGACTTGTCGCTAGATTTATCGTCCAGATATATAGTGAGTCGAGAGCCCCTTCCTCTTCTCCGATTGAGCAACAACTTGCAAAGGTGAGAAATCAAGAGTTGGTGATTCCCTTTCCTCCTTTTCACTGTCTTGGTTGATTTCTAAAACCTTGTTTGCTCGATTTAGGGAAGCTGCTGCGGAGGAATTAATCGGCTGCGAACAACGAAAATCAACGAAGGAGATCCGCCCGCTTGCTTGGATGGCATTTTTGTTGAGTTAGGGGATCGACCAAGGTATTAGCGACCTTTTGGGTATCCTATTTAAAAGATAGGATCATCATGAAGGGTTTTTATCCTCAAATCATGTGATGTTGTGACTGTTGCCTTTGAAGATGCTGTGTTAGAAATGCTCAATGAGGATGATGTGAAAGTGTTTTTATCCATTTGGGCGACTAAAAAAATAAGAAGCGGAGTTTTGCATTAGAACCCGATAGAGGTTGTAAGGAGATGAAGGTCTGGTGTTGATTCTGTTTGGCATAAAGAAATCCCAAATGCTAAAAGTTAAGTCTCCACCTTGAGTTTAGAGGGGTCCAGTAATACTTTTTATAGCCTTTTCCTTTACTTGAGTTGCTTTCTCATTAAATTGGGTTTTTGTGCACGACAATTCTTATGGTATCATCCATTTACTTTCATGCTTGAAGCTATTCTGATGTTGCGTGCTAGGGTTATATTATTTTGACCATACACAATATAAATTGATGGTATTCTCTTACTGATGCATGTTAGAAATGGTTATAACTAGTTGATGCATACTTGGAGAATTTTAGGATGAATTACTTGTGATAACATTGGAAGATAATGCATTTAGTAGTATATTCGAGATACCTATAGCACGGTGAATTATTGCATAGTGAAACATGCATTTAGCTGTGATACTGTCTGGTTGACTCTTTAGCCAAGAGATTGTAGAGAACCTTCTTAGGGTGAGATTTGCAGGTGTGAGTTTAAATATTCTCAACACCTAACTTAAGATCATAAATGTCATTACAAGCTGCTTGAAGCTGAAGAGAGTTAGGTACTGCCGATATTTAACTGGTCGTCTTGAGCGCTGTTACGAGATATTTGGGCCTCAGGACAGTTAGGTTAATTCAACACCTAACTGGAGACATATATGAGGCATGTGATGGTTAAGTACCATAAACACTTAACTAGATATCACGTGCATCATTGGGAGATATATGAGTTTATGACTGTTAAGCATGCTGACTTTAATGAGAGGCCTATAGAGTTCTGGCCTTATGCTGAATCTGCTCCTTTGGTTGACATGGGAGTCACACCTGACTAGCCACCCACACGTATTGAGTTTGTGGTGTTTACATGGACATACATAACCCTTGCATATTTTAGAGATGAATAAATGAAGAGGGAATGGTATACTTGCAGACGTCCCTTTTTCTCCTTCACTGATGTTTCACCTCACCACTTTATATATATATTTTCTTGGGCTATAGGAGAGAAGCTAGGGGTTCAATTATATAGAGAGTTTCTCGCAGAGAAAGGAATCAACTAACAATATGGAAATTAATTAATCATTTCCCTGTTTCCCCTTCACTAAGTAATTGAGATTTTTCTGTATGCTTATTCAAATTTTAAATTCTCACTTTTTAAAAAATTAGGTTATAACACCAAGAACAGATTAATTTTTTCCCTGAAATGTTGTCTTATCATTCATGTTTTTATTGATGTTCATTCTGCTAATTTCCGTTGTAGCTGTGTGCCTGAGACCTAATGGCAATGCTTAGTAGCACTGTCCATGCCCTCAGCTCGTCTCCTCCAACCGTAAATCCTATTCGAAATCCATTGCCTTGCCTTTCTTCATTTCTTAGGCATGCAAGAAGGAAGAATTTTTTCTCTTGTTCAATCTCTTGTATTGCTCATTTTCGCCCTTGCATCGACATCCACAAGGTACTCATGTTTTATTATCTCTCCTTTCTTCATGGATTTTATTGCCTCCATGTAGTGGATTAATACATAAAAATGTCAGGGAAAGGTGAAGCAAATTGTTGGATCCACCCTTAAAGATTTGAATTCTGATGGTGGCGCAGTTGCCCTTGTGACTAATTTCGAGACAGACAAGTCCCCTGCAGAATTTGCTGAATTGTACAAGAAGGATGGGCTTACTGGTGGACATGTCATTATGCTTGGTGCTGATGTTGCCAGCCAATTTGCAGCCATTGAGGCCTTACATGCTTATCCTGGTAACTTGATGCATATCCACAGTCATCTTGTATTCCCTTTTCTAATGCATACTTTGTTTACTTTGTTTTATATCACATTGGTTTGATTTGTTTTACTGATTAAAATGTATTTTTTTTGTTAAAAGTCTCCATTCAATCTGACTATTCTTTGTTCCTTTTTTTTTTGTCAAATATGAATTCGTTTTTCAGTTTCTGTCTAGCAACACAATAGATTTGTTGAAGTGATGTCCTTGATAGATTTGTTTGGTCATGTTTTCCTTGTTGGTCAATCATCACACAGGTGGTATGCAAATTGGAGGTGGCATCAATGCAGATAATGCCAAAGCTTATCTTATGGAAGGGGCTAGTCATGTGATAGTCACATCAGTATGTATTATTTCTTGCACATAATAAATATCATCTCTTGCCTCTACTAAATGGTGTTATCATCAATGTCATAGGTTGTTTACTTAAAATGTAGAATAATAATTCTATTACATGCTTAGATACATGACATGAATGTAATTGGTCCACGCCGGCCTGCCATCCATTGATACCAAAGGCATCCAGGGAGTGATCTCGTAGTTCTCATGGAGGGAGATAATGGGGTCAATCGAAGTATTTTCTTTCCTTTTGTCATATTTCTCTCAAAGGGTTGAAGGGATATAGTGCATGAAGCTATACTAGCGCCAACTTGATCCTATTCCCCAGGGATCCCAGATCCTTTCACTAGGTTTTGCTTACAAAATGACAAGAGTTGAAAATTTACATGGAAAAGTCTAAGGACAATCCTAGTTTCTTGTTTCTTAAACAAATGTGAGATTAAGAAGCATGTTTAATTGTTTACATACCACTGGTAGTTGTTCTGTGATGCTTCATCCTGTTCTGATAAAATGACCTATTGAGTTGTCTTTATATACTTAGACTATAGAGTCCATACAAGGTTGAGTTACTTACTATGTGATACATTGTTCTGCTGCAGTATGTTTTCAATGATGGGAAAATGGACCTTGAACGGCTTAAACATCTTGTCAATTTGATTGGCAAGGATAATCTTATCTTGGATCTTAGTTGCAGAAAGAAGGTATATGATTTCTTGCAAAATTGAGATTTCACTGATATACTAATCAACTTAAGGCAGTTCAACAACATTGAATGTTACTGAAACAAGCAGCGTCTTGTGTTCATTTTCAGGATGGTACATAACATCTGTTGGCTTATTCAATGACTGTTTTTGACTATGATATATCTGTGAGCTTTATTGGAATATTACAAGTTGGGTAGTGCGGAAGCAAATTTTTTTCCTTGCTTCCAGCCTTCATGTCTGATTGATTTTCTATTTTGTTTTCTTTTGCATAAGTTTGCTAGTTAAAAGTGGTAGTGTTTAACTATCCATCATTAAAATAAGTCATCCCCATGGTTAGATCACTTTTTTCTATATTTACTATCTCATCTCTTTATTGATAGCAATTGCCATCAAGTCTTGTGCATATGGCTGTGTGTATCTTTATTTATAAAATCTTCTTCTGTATATAGCTATCTTATGGGTTTATATTTTTTTATTGATAAAACCAACATTATCACCTCCAATTTGTATTACTCCCAATAATTTGGGGTCAGCTGCATGGATGTTTTCCCTCCATTGAACTATATGCATATTTCTTTCACCAATAATATTTTTTTCTAATTTCACAATTCATTCTGGTATTTTCATCTCAACATCAGCTTTTGTATGTGTTGTTACTGAATTTCTCATGGACAAACAGTTTGTTAGCTGGTTTCCTTCTTTACTTATTGGATACATTCACTTTCTCCTATTACATTAACATAGTAAACACTAAACTATCCCTATATTTTCAATTTTATTGTAGTTTTTTTATAAAAAAAATCATACCTACACACTTTTCTTTGTGTTGTTTATGATCCTTCTCCCTTTGCTTATACCATACATGTTAATTACTGGTCCTCTACCAGAAGAGGCAACCTTTGTATTGGGAAAATGTGACTTGATGTGTTGAAGTTTTGTATGGAATAGTAAATTACTACTTTGGTAGTTTAAATGTCTCTTACAACTTAGAATTTTCTTTCCGCAGAATGGTAAATATGCCATTGTTACTGATAGGTGGCAGAAGTTCAGTGATGTTTCTGTTGACAAGGAAACGTTGGAGTTCCTTGCCAAATATGCAGATGAATTTCTAGTTCATGGTGTTGATGTTGAAGGGAAGAGGTAATGTTTGGTCTTGTAGACTTTCCTCTATGGCAGTGTGTAGTTTATTGTATGTGTGATTTGTTGTAGTTGTTTTAGTCTTTTTTTTTCCTTTCATGTTACCTTATGGCATAGTGAGTTAGCTAGACAATCTTAAAGTTAGAAGGCAGGTAACTTGTTTCTTGTTGAAAAATTAAGTGGTAGTTTTATCTGTCTGTTTAGCATTTCAGTTACTCTGCATGTTAGAGTTCTTAAATATTTTCTGTGTTCTGGAGGCACCATTTTGATCTCTCTCTTCAAGTAGCATAAGATCTGAATTAGATCTGACATATTTATTGTTTTATATACCCAAGTGAAACTCAGCAGGGTGTGCAGTGTGAGGATTTGATGCCTCTCGTTTCCTGCTTCACCACGTGAATGTAAAGCCAATATATCACACCAAAGATTTATCTAATAGCAAACTAATTTTTTTATCCCAAATTTGCCTTGCCTATGATTCCTCATGGGTTGGTGTTTGGAAAGGATTCTGGACCTTCTACTGTGACCCCTACTTGGAACTTGGGAGTAAACTGTACAAAATGATGATCTTATATACATGAGTCAACTAAATAAGAGGAGACGCTATGTCTTATCTTAAAAATATGTGATTGTTGTGAAAGAGTGTTCATATATAGAAAAATGTGACTATATTGGCATTGGGCTTGATGTGGATTTAATTGCAAAAGTTTTGGAAGATGAAAAGCTATCTTGACCAAGAAGCTACAGTTTCACATATCCCTACCTAGTAGTGGAAGTTAATTCTTGCAACTAATTCTTTTTGGTGAGGAATATGTTTAAAGAAATTTTTAATTCTCTTGTTGATGAACATAGATACACAGCCAAATGAGTTTTTTATACTGACCATAGATGTATAATTATGCTGCATATGTACTATTCGTGTCCTGTTTCCAAGCTGCTTCCATGTTTTTTAAGAAGTTTGTTAATGAAGTTGTTCCTTCATTTCGTTTGTTGAATAGTGAATATGAGCTATCTCTTTTTTGAATTAAAAATTCAGGGTGTACATCTTGTAGACTATGCATTGTAGCAAATGTTGCCTTACATCTGAATTTTACAATCTGACTCATCTTTTACAAAATAATGCTTATATATAGGTGCATTCTCTCTCTTGCTAGATTATGACAAAGAAGTTTAGCACACATGTATTCCATTTTTTCCTTGAAATTTCAATGTAGATATTTTATTATCTTACGCTTCACAATTTATTCATTGGTTATTTGAAATGTCAACCATTCAGACATCGTAATTATAGGTTTTCTTGGATTTTACCTTGCCTGTCTAATCATGAATGTTTCATTGCATATTAATCAGTAAGAATAGCTAAGGTATTTTCTAAATTTTGGTGGGCTTGCCTAAAAAATGTATGGATTTGTTTAATAAGATATACTCAGTATCTGATAAAGCGTTTGAGAAAATCCTTTCAAATTCTTATGCCCATTAATCTATGATCTTAATGTTGTTTTGTGGTTCTTTGCTTAAATTGCTTTCTAGTAATTCTTAGTTTCCTGTTCAAGGAATAACCACTTGACGACTCAAATTATAGTATTGATTTCTAGTTTGAGTTATCTTCTATCTGGCATGCGCCACACATCATTTTTCTTTTTGTCAATTCTGCAAGGAGCAACAACAGTATTCTGTGATTTATATATTACCTTGGTTTTGGTTCCTTGTTTTGGTGAAATTTCAGGTATAACTGATTTGAGAAACATAATTTGGAATGCAATCTGACAGTTACATATTTGTATTGTTGTAGGCTTGGAATTGATGAAGATCTTGTGATCTTACTCGGCAGTTATTCACCTGTATGTATCGCTTGCCTTTTTTCTTTTTCAATGATGATAATTTTACTGAAAATTTATTTGATGCTCTCACACTTCTATCTTCACTTGTCTTGTTTAGATTAGAGTACAACTAAATTATGTTTTCTTATTTTTATATTCACATATTTCCTTGTTATAGCCAAAAATTAGTGAGGGGAGTCTGCTCTTTCAACTATCATCATCATCATCATAAAAAAAAAAAAAAAAAGAATTTCGGCATAATGAAAATTGAAGTTTCCTATAGTTACATATTGCATGATTTGAATATGCAATCGATGTTCTGGTTTAGTTCAAAATTTGAGTCTCAAGCTGCATCAATGATATAAAATCATGCGTGCACGCTGCAGCAGAATCTGGATAGTTGCTCTTAGTTTGTTGAATTCTTCATGGCAAATCAACATTCCTTGTTAGTGTTTGTGCTCCTAATTGGAACGCATTGATATCTCATTAGATTCCAGTAACTTACGCTGGTGGGGTGACCACAATGGCAGACCTGGACAAGATAAAAACAGCAGGCAAGGGACGTGTTGATATCACTGTTGGCAGTGCCCTGGATATCTTTGGAGGTGATCTCGCATACGAGGATGTTGTTGCTTGGCACAAGAAGCAATTGACGATATGCCAATAGCCTTTCATGAGAATAAAAATTCCACATGATTTTTGGTCAGAAATTCATTCGTGGAGTTATTTATGAGGATGCAAGCACTGTGTCATGCAATTGTTGTTTATTTTGCTAAGTTTTGGTAAAAAAGAACTGTTTAGTTTATTTATTGACAATTTCTATCATCCATGCTAGTCATAGCTGCTGTATTCAGCTGTGTTGTATGTTCAACATCCTGTGATCAGACAGACTACTCGATCTGTACATTTATTTTGGTGCTTTTTTAAAGCAAACCTTCAATCAATTATGTTAAAAGTTAATAGCAACTATTTATTTTAATTAGAAAATTTGAACAAATCAAATCTTTTGCCTTTCGTTCTGTTATTTTTCATAAATCTTGGCATTTAACAGTTGCTCCTTATCTTGAGAAAATGCTCGCACAACATGGAGTTATAGGGTTCAGCTCATATGTTAGCTCATATATCAAATTAAATTATGAGTAATTGTGAAGGGTTTATTCTTTTTGCAATAATAGGATCGTAGCCAATTTTATTTTATTTTATAAAAATCAACATTATTTTAGTTTTTGAAAGTATATTTTAGAATGTTTAATTTATAAATATATAGAGGAGTGAGGAAGGTCAAATATTGTTCGTCGCCTAGGTGGTAAATGATAATCCTTCACATGTAACGGATTTCGTAGCGTAACGTATCGTATCGGTCCCTACACCTATATATATATCACGCTTCCTCTTCGTGTCTGGATTGTTGAAAGAAAGCAGTCGAGGGGAAACCTAATTCTCCCATTACCGTCCGATTAGATTCGAATCCCCCGAAAACCACGCCTTGTCGCTTCCTCCGTCCTCGGTTCGATCCCCCGTCGGAAGGGCATGAGGCGCTCATCCACCCGGAAGTCTGGCTCCGCCGCCGCTGTCAACCCTTCCTCCGGCTCGTCCTATGCCTACCGCTCAGGTAAGTGGTGAAATGGTCATCCAGATCCATCCACGCATCTCTTTGAAACTGGCTTAATCGGTGCTCTGGATTTCGTGTTTCTTTACCATTAATTACTGGGGAGTTTCCCTTGTGAGTTGGACTCCGTTGCGTATGTGAATTTGACCATCCTATGCTCTGATTATGATGCGTGAGTTTCTGAAGTAATTGAAAAAAATGGTTTTCTTTTGTTGATATTTGGTGGTTTTGTCAATGTTGATCCGCAGAAGCGGTGTTCTTCACATGTATATGGAGAGGAGACTTTTCCTATTAGGATGTAGCGGTGTTCTTTGACATGCGCATGGAGAGGAAGCTTTTCCTATTATGGTGTTTGAGGATGTATACAACTAGACAAGATGATGCAGGGTTACAGTAGTTATATCAGTCGGAGGACAGAATCCAAACCAATTGTTTGATAGGGAAAAGATTTTAAAAACTTTTGGACTTGGGATTACAAACCTATTGAAATTGCTTTAACTACATTGATACTTAATTTAACAATGATTGCGTTGAAGAATTTCTTGGAGCAATTGATGTGTTCAGGATCATGTGTCCTTTGGTTCTTTTAAAGTTCTGTATTTCTACCATTAATTTTTTTTCGTTGACATTCATCTTCTCTTGTCCTTTGTTATTGAGACCTTCATGATGCATGTGTTATAATCTCCTATTGTTCTTCTGTTCAAGTGAAACTTTTGAGTCTTTCTTAAAGCGGTGCATGTGTTGAGCAAGCACCTATAGACGTGAAGACAACCTTTAATTCCATAAACTAAAGGGAGTTCAAATAAATGTGAGAATATTACCATGAAGGCTAAGAATATGTTTATAATTATTCAATATAAGTGAGATGGATGCTGCTTTTTTCTTTTCTTCTCATCAGAAATTGGTTTAGTTTCATTAAGTATTTCATTTTAAAAACATCTATAATCTGATTCCATCATGCATATTATCTTTGATGTGTATATTTTATCCAAAGTTAAGTTGGTTCTTGTTGTTTAGCTTCTGGTAAAGCAGTTTCGAAGGAAGTGGAACGCATTGACAACCTATTTTATACATATGCTGATGCTTCGTCTGGCTTGATCGAGTAAGTATACATCAGTTTTATTATTTATGTCTGTAAGCTTATACTATGATGCATGATACCTCTTACCTTCATTTAAAGTTGTCTTTGATATGTTTAGCAATATTGTCTTGTGGATTTTCTTTAGTTATTATTTGATGTTTGTGCAATACAGCAGCAGTGAATTGTCTGAACAGTTATATGTAAGATCATTGATGAAGGTGAAATTTCTGTTCTGTTTGTGCTGCTGCATATATCCAGTTTCCTTATCTTATCTTAGTTATAAGTTTTTGCCATGTATTTGGTTAGTTCAGCAAACATTGGAATGGGATTTTGATTGGTATAGTTAAATATTGGATACTGCCAAGCTTGCAGAAATTTCAGTGAGAAATTTTAGTTTGTGGTGAGTTCATGATTCAAATTCAAATTTTCTGCTAGTTTTCTTGCAATGCTTTTGGCTTTCCATTTGCTTTATAACTTTATCCATATTCAATGTGTTCTCAGTAAATTCCGTGTAGTTGTTGTAGTGATAATTTCTGTGCTAACCTTACATAGGGTGTAGCAAGTGCATAAACATGACAAGAAAAGATCAAGATTTGCTAAACTGAAATTCAAAATCAGGGTGATAAGATTCTTTATTTTCTCTGGTTCTGTGAAGCATATTGGTGTTGTATCCACTGCCAATAAGCATCCGATGGTCATTATGAAATAGAAATTAGGTATCTTAGTTTTGGCTGACATTTTTGCCAAATGTAGCTTCATATTGGTGAATTGGTGATGTATCACAGTGGATGAATAAGTAGAACCTGACACAGTAACACAGAGGGATAAAAAGCTTCCACACTCGAAGATGAATTGAAAATTTCATTAGTTGCAAGATGATGATGACATTGACTCAACACTATTATAAACTACACTTCGACTCTAAAAACTAGGAAATAAGCAATTGGGAAAACACATATCCCCAATTAATTGACTGCCAATAAACAATTGCGAAATAAGCAATTAATTGACTGACCCAAATGAAACAAGCAGATTGGAAAATACAATATCCCCAATTAATTGACTACCAAAATAAAATATAGCAAATAGATCTGACAAATTACCAAACAATATAAACCATTTATTGACATTTGGAATTCTAAATTTGGCCAAATCAAATTGTTCTGCATATTATTTCCCAACAATTGGAATTGAAAATTTGGCCAAGTCAAATCCTTCCATATCTGCATCGATAGTTTAGTATAGATTGATCCACGTCCATTTCCCAATGGGTCAGATGACTTATTTTAAAAACATAGATTTATATAGCTAATTTATATGTGCTATTACGTGCAATAATTGACTTATCACAGAATTTATCCTATTTGGGACAATTTGGTCTGAGGCTTCACTTTAATGGTCCTCAGTAACCTTATTTATTCTAGATGATGATGCTATGATGGCAGGCATGCAACCTTATTGCAGTCATGCTGGTCATTTCTTCCACTGTGAACCAAATGCTTAATCCTGTTTTTTTGGAAATCAAGGCTTTAGACTTATAGTTACATGGCAATTTCCATGATGAATTTATCTGCTTGGGTAGCCTATGACATTTGGCTGCTACCCTGTGAAATTGTATTTGTTTTTGCATTCATTTTTTGTATATATTAATTAAATATCCGAGGTGCCTTTGCCTAGCCCAATTTTCAGTTCCCTGTTTTTTTCACTCCTTGAAATTCAGCCTAAGACGGACTTAATTTTGTAAGTTAAGACAATTCAGTAAGATACTCTAATGATTTCCCATGTGTTAAGTTCATAAATATACTAATATTAATTAATCTTGGCTTTCTTAATGGTTTGTTCTTGTCTTTATGTTGCTGATAGTTGATTCTTGTCAACAGCCCTGAAGGCATTGAGTCTTTCTGCTCTGATCTGGAAGTGGATTGTACGGACGTCAGGATACTTATGCTGGCATGGTATGAATTCCATTCTTAATATATCTTTAACATGTCAGTGTGCTATCGTACCTTTGCTATCTTATTTTACAGTGAAACTTTCTTTTTGCAGGAAAATGAAAGCTGAGAAACAAGGATACTTCACTCTAGTACGTCTTTGAGAATCCAGATTCTTAATAAAGCTGCACTTAAATTTAGACTACTATTATTTCTTTTCTACACCGTTTGTGTTTGCAATAGGAAGAATGGCGTAGAGGCTTAAAAGCACTACATGCTGATACTATAAGTAAACTGAAAAAGGCACTTCCAGAATTGGAAAAAGAGGTATAGTACTTAATGATAAATGTCTGCACAGATACCTTATTTTCAATAGATAAGATGTATGAATTCAGCAATGAAGAAAACTATATGCAAATCAGTGAAGATACAGATTTGGATATGAATGTGTGTGATTGAAATCTTGAGTCGAGCCTTTTTGGTCCTTGGCTGGCTCAAGAGGGTACCAAAGATCTGCTGAAAGAGAAGGGGAAGAGGAAGAGCTGGTATCGGTTCTAGATGTGTGCCAAAGGAGAAGGGGGTGCCAATGTTGGAGGAAGAGGAAGGAGTGTAGGAAGAATGCTGATGTTAGAGAAAGAGGAAGAAGAGTAAGAAACAAATACATTGAGCGGGGGAACTTAGCAGGTGCTGGAGGAAGCTGGGGTTTCAGTTTTGTCGCAGAGGAGAAGGGTTCGAAGCACATCATATCCAAAGTAGATGCCATTTCCTATAAGTTTTTACTGTGAACCCCAATGTAAATGCAAATTTCTACAAGTTCTGACCATGAACCATGTTCTTACTCTGCTAAAACTGCATTTTTTAAATGCCAAGCTGGCCCTGGATTTTGACCAAAAATTGAAAGAATGACATTTTTTGTGGATTATGAAATAACTGGAAAATGTATTTTGAAATATGCTTTGACATTCAGATGTACATATCCATATATAACTCTGAGGAGAAACTGAATAGACCGAGGAGCAGTTTGACTACTTGTTTATGATGTGCCATACACATTTTACAGGTGGCAAGGCCATCAAATTTCTCAGTTTTCTTCTCGTATTCATTCCGCTATTGCTTGACAGGTAGTTTGATTCCAAACCTTTGGTTGTACAAATTTGCTTTGTAATATTATAGTTCACTGACATCCTTGACTTTTTATGTTTATGTATTATCAGAAGATAAACAAAAGTCGATTGACATTGAAAGTGCTTGTCAACTGCTTGAACTTATACTAGGCTCACAATACCGACTTCAAGTTGACAAACTTGTTGAATACCTTAAAGTAATGCTTTAACCTATTTTGCTCTTTTCTTAGGGCCATTATTGCTGATCAGTATTTTTGCTAATCTTACCAACAATATTCCCATGTTAATCTATATTCTATCTCAATTACTAATGTGATGTCGAATCTGCTAAACTCCAGTCCCAACGTGATTACAAGGTTATAAACATGGACCAATGGACAAGCTTTCTTAGATTCTGTAACGAGGTAAACTTTCAGGACATTGTGCTGAGTTCTTTTATGCATTTTATCACTAGAACCTAAGATGTAATCTTTTTTTGCTTCTACAATGGTTTCTAAGATGTAATGGGAACACTTGACATTCGTTTTGTCATAGATAAACTTCCCATCTCTTGACAACTACGATGAGGAGCTTGCATGGCCCTTAATTTTAGACAATTTTGTTGAGTGGATGAAGGGAAAGTGACCTTAAGGTTTTAAGGTGGAGCAGATGCCGCCCCCATACTTGAAGCTTGTTCAAGGTCTATTCTTACTTCTCTGTACAGTTCATCCGACTAGAGTTAAACGACTAATTTTTATATGAACTGCAGGGGACAATTTGTGTTGATGCCTAAAGCAGGAAACATTTGCTTCTTTGCTATCACGCCGAAATCTGAGCGACCTTGAACACCATTTCTCGATAAAGAACACCATTGTTCTCAATTAGGCATCCGTGTTGGTTTTATCTTTTGCCTCCTTGTATTTGATTTGCAATAAAGATGCTGAAGACATTTCAACTCTATATCCAATACACAGAATATATCCTTTTCGAATTGATTGTACTAAATTAAATGCTATAATTCTATAACTAATTGTGCAAGGTCGACTTTTCGTGAATCTGGATAAGTTTTCACATTTTCGTAGTGATGTAATAGTGTTGCCTCAAATTTTGAACATTGGTTTTATGTCTGTCAATTCAGATCCTTCATCTATTGTGTTCAAGATTGATATAGTTGTTGTTTCCTTAGGTTCCTCACTTCAGTAAATTGAGAAGTTGTAGTTGATCATAACGGAGGACACGATTATTTCAAAGGAACTCACAATCTATGCTAGTATGTTTTTTATTTTAAAAAAATTAAAAAATTATTTTATCGCATTGAGAAATAAACAAAATGGTAATTTTGTTTTTTTTAAAATAAAAAATAAGCCTGAAAAAAAAATCCTTGTTAGCACATTTGTTCTGTGTGTGTGTGTGTGTGTTTTTTAATTTTAAAAAGGATGGACTCAAATCTGTCAAAATTGTGGGGTTTTCCTAGTTTCCAATTCAAAGGATTTAAATCGGGTTGGGATTCAACAGCCACTTAAATTAAGTAGGATTTAAGTGCTACCAGATTATATATCAAGGTTTTATTTAATTTTATTATAATAATTATTAAATCATATTATAAATATTATTAAATTATACATTGAATGCTATTAAATTATATATTAAATGTCTTTAATTCTGCATAAAGAAACTTTTTAATGTTATTCTTATCCTCCAAGTTAACCTTTGTGACTGTTATGACTTTAATTATATGATTACTGATAATCACATAATTATATTATGAGGAATAAAAATATAATATAATATTATTTGATTTAATTTTAGATAATGAATTAAAAATATATTTATTTGGAGGTTTTAATATATAACTTAGTGTAGGAAATTATATCAATCATCAACCATGATTGACTAATAAAATAAAATAAAATATATAATAATAATATTATTATTAAATAATGATGATATATATAAATAAATAAATTCAGATAATATTTTAAAATTTTTTAAAGATAATTTTATTAAACTTTAAATTAAATCTATTCAATTTATCTCTAGATAAGAATTGTTTTATTCAATTAACTAAAATTTTAATTAAATAATTTAAGTTAAAAAATTAATTAAAAAATTTTGCATTCTCTGTCTTCATGCTCGTCGCTCATTGCACACCACTCCCGTAGCCTATCGCCTGCCCAACATCGGTCGAACATCCGTCGCTCGTCGCTCACCCAACGTCGCTGTCACCTCCAGCTCCGACAAGTCTTTCACATGAAGGAAGGGGAGTTCTTGCACTGCTTCCACCGCTTATCGCTCCCCCCTCCCCCTCACCCCAATGCTTACTAAATGTCATTATTATCTCCGACTCCCACGAGTCTTCTACGCAAAGGTTATTGGTATTCTTGTGCCGCTCCACTCATCACCCATCGCTCGCAGCTCGTTGCCCGCCCAACGCGCATCGTCCGCGCAAAGGAGCATGAACGACGCGGATAACCCCAGAATAGACCCTAAAAAATTCTAAAAAATAAGAGATAATCTAATTCTAGACTTAATTCCTTAATTGCTGACATTTTATGATGTGGCACCCCTAATGGGAATCAACGATTACTCGAGAATTATCGATAATCTAAATCAAATAAAATTTTTATTAATAATCTAAGATGGAAATCAAGATTATCAAGTATAATTCCCAATCAAACGCTCTCTTAAGCTAATCAGGTGGTGGTCTTCTTTCATGTCATTCACTATTGACTAATGTTGGATTCATAAACTCGAAAGCAATTAAATCTCTTCAACCATTCCATTAAAAATCTTAAGATTAATGAAGAAATAATATCTCTGACGTGTGATTACTACTTTGGCGAAACAAATTCGGCAACCAACTATATTTTTGCATTTCGTTTTTATGATTTTGTTATCATAAAAAACTTGTCTTATTTATACTTACCGAATCTCTCACACGTGTGAGTCCAAAGGCATTCGTCGCAAGCACAGTCCTAGTAACGTAACCGCCAACCGGAACCTTTTTTTTTTCTCACACGTGTCGCGTTGCCAGTCGTTAGTTACGTGCCCATTTGGCCTGACCCCTGACCGCTACGCGACAACAACTAACGGGCAGCGGCGTGCAAACTCACGTGTCCTTCCTTTTCCCCACGTGTCAACTCGCGCGCCTACCGTTACAAAGAGAGCTTCACACGAACGCGATGC
>JBBMKF010000084.1:2211963-2225590 GCA_037834155.1 Curcuma caesia | reverse complement strand
GCATGAAATACTAATAACACTAATGTATATTTATTTTCATGTCAATGGAATATATATAGTAATATTTATAAAATTTTAAAAATATTTAATAATGTAATTAAATAATTTTTGGCTTTAGTATAAGTTATAATATAATTTTAATTCTAAATGAATATATTATAAATATTTTTTATCTTTGTATTAATAATTAAAATATAATGAGAAAAATATTTTTATTATGCTTTAATCTTAAGTTTAATTAGATATTTTATACGAAATATTAATTATGTATTATGATATTTTAATTTCATTTAAAAATTCATCTTCTTAATCTATTAATATTATATAAAACATTAAAAATAATTTATATAATATTTATAAAGAATATAATTTAAAATATAAATTAAAAACTAATATATTCAAAATATAAAATATTAATAGTAATTTAAAATTTATAAAAATATAATTTTTATTAAGAGAATGAACGAGCATGAGTGTTCTCAAGTTCTAAATAGGAACTTGAGAATCTATTTTAGTGAAAAAGATAGTGAACTATATTTCAATATTCTATGATAGTGGTTACAAAAGACTTAAAATTTTCTTATTATCTTCATCATAATAAAAAAATTCTAATTAGTATAGTATCAACCGTTGCTATAGAATAGATACTTAGTTTCGAAAGTTATAAAAATTGCCATCTACCCTCTCATAATACTGTTAAAACACAAGCATTTTGATGATTGGATAAGAGTTATAAAAAAAATATAAAAAACACAAT
This sequence comes from Curcuma caesia, assembly GCA_037834155.1. Lineage (NCBI taxonomy): Eukaryota > Viridiplantae > Streptophyta > Magnoliopsida > Zingiberales > Zingiberaceae > Curcuma > Curcuma caesia. The sequence goes on along the minus strand of JBBMKF010000084.1, from coordinate 2,224,833 downwards.
TTTCAAATGACTAAGTATAAGATTTTGATATCGAAGAAATTAATACTATATACTTTGATATTAAAGAAACTAATACTACCGGAATGTGAAATGGAAGTGAGTATTAACATCACTTTATAAAGTAACAAAGGTAAAATGGTAAGTGTTATAAACGAACAAGACAAAGAATAATAGAGAGCAAAGGAGAGAAGTTCTTATTGCTTGTCTAAATGGTGCATACATACAATGCTTCATACATGTCCTATTTATAGGACTAATACAAGAATAAATTAATGAGTATTAATATGAAATTAAATGTCTCATATTAATGCTAGAATATAATGCACCAAGAGTTACACATAATGACATAATGACATCCATTTACTATTGCATTTATAATAGTAAGTAAATTATGTGAGATTTGATTTTTCTATACCATAAGAGGATACTTAAGTAACTTAAATAAGTACAAATCTTTTTATATATATATATACCATTCGTGAGCAAGTTTAAGCTAAAAGAAGTAAAATTTAAAAAAAAATAATAGATGCTTGTAGATGGATATGTAACGTAATAAAACTATATATATCAAAACTATTAATTCTTGTTTGGCCCCAGTTCAACTCGGCTCAATGGTTTGAATTGACTTGGCTAATTCGACTCGGCTCGATTTCACCTTCAAAGGAAAGTGTAATTAAGGGTGAACAAAAGTTTAATTAAATTGAATAAATCGATCGAATCGATCGAATTTAAAAATTCAATTAAAGTTTTTTTAGAATTTCATTTTTTTCAAAAAAAATCAGTTATATAAATCAGTTAATTTGATTTTAAATTTTTTTTATGATTAAATTGAATAAATTAAATTAATTAAAATAAAAAAGTAATTGATAAATGATAAGTAAATAAATTTATAAATTCTTAACTAATTGATAAATCTTTTATAATATTTAAAATAATTTAATTATTTTAATTAATTTATGTTTTCGATCGAATTAATCGATATTTTATATTACTTCGCTTTATTTAATTTTTATTTAAAAATTTAATTAAATTTGATTTTGATTAATTCTATTTAACAGCACTTGATTTTAATTAAATTTAATTAAAATGTAATTGAAGGGGTCTGCATGCTCTGTTACCGATCGCGTGATCTGCATCCGACGGGTGGATCAGCCCCGGACGCAATGAGAGGATTAGGGTGTTTAATCGAAGACCTAACCAAGGGGCGTACGCCGCTATTTAAGCTATTTACGCAACTTCGCCTCCGTTACCCTTCTTACATCCTTTCCGGCGACTTGAATTGGTAGTGGAGGCTTCGGATCTATGTTTTACGATCGATTGAATTCGGTTGCTGTTGGTCTGATTGATTTCTTTGGCTGACATGCAGACATCGTCCCCGGAAGGAAACATGTCGGACGAGGAGCATCATTTTGAGTTGAAGGCCGACGCTGGGGCATCCAAGACCTACCCACAGCAAGCCGGTACCATCCGCAAGAATGGGTACATCGTAATCAAGGGAAGAGCATGCAAGGTTGGTCTTAATTAGATCCGATCTCATATTTGTTGCTTGCTTGGTGAAAGCATTGATTTTTTTTTCACCGTCGTCTTTTTGGTCGTGATCTAGTGGGAAGGATAATTTGCTCTTCATCGCACTTATGGTGCCGCCTCGAACCTTTTATATCCAGAGTTATATGTTTCACTTCTGTTACTTCACGTATCCACTTATCCTATTTCTCCTTCTTCTGTTCGAATTTGCAATTTATTAGCTTGTATTTTCAAATGCTTTTCTTATATGTTTTTTTTTTGTTTTATTCAAGTCAGGAAGTGCAAATAACTTCGATGCGGATTAATAGTAACTGTTTGTTTTAGAAATTAAAACAATTACAGTTTTTATATTTATTCTGAAGAATGTGTTCGGCATTTTTATAAGTTACATTGATTTAAAGTTTTGAGGGTACCATGTTAGTTAATACACAAATCTTTTCTAGTTGCTTGATAACAGATTAAAGGAACAAGGACTAGAATCTTCAATTGTCTTCCATTTGTTATAATTGCCCTGTTAAATAATGAAAGTTGGGGCAATTCATACTTACTCTTTTAAAATTATGAAATAGCATATTTACTATTACAAAATCTAATCCTAGATATGTATCCGTCCAAATCTAGAAAGCAAACTAAGATGAATGATGTTTGGTCAAAATTATATATACAAATTGCCCTCATAAATGCGATGAACTATTTAATTTTGTCTTTTTTTATCTCTCATTTTTCATTATTTCCTCTCTATCATTTTTCTTCATATTCAAATGACATTCTGAAAATTAGGTAAATATACTTGAAAAATTGACAAAGAATATAGATAAGTGTCTAATTAAAAACAATTTCATATAACCTTTAAAGTAAAAGACAATATTATCAAATACAATCATAAACTTGTCGTTGCAATGGACTCTACCATTGTGATGCTCACAGATGCATGAACTTGTCATGGTCGTCACAATAGTATGTGGGTTTAGTTGTCCACTAGTTTTGTGTGCTGGTCGGTAAACAGAATGAGATGGTTTGCTTGTGCTAACTAGCATGGATTGAATTTTATACCATGCTTTTAACAATGTTTTGACAACATATTAAAGCTGCTCTCTTATGTGGTAAGAACCTTTGCATGATTATGATTGGGAATACCTACAAGGAATCTTTCACTTAAAGAGATTTTTTTGTGAAAGAAATGGAGATGTTGGTTTTCAACCATAGTTTGTAGAAATCTTGGATATTCTTCGTAAGTGCATGTGAAGAAATTGGAGGAATTTTAGCTGTTACACCAAATTATCACAACAAAATTAGCAAATTTTTGTGATTCTGTAATATGAATTCCAAGTTTTCATCTCTATTTAATTTATGTATGCAGCAATCATGTTATTATTCTATGCTTTTGTTTATATTGTTGATTGTTCCACTAGGTTGTAGAGGTTTCAACTTCTAAGACTGGAAAACATGGTCATGCTAAATGCCACTTTGTGGCTATTGATATCTTCAATGCCAAAAAACTTGAAGATATTGTCCCTTCTTCTCATAACTGTGATGTAAGTGTCTTATAGTTTTTATCTCCAGAAATTTTGGCCTATAAAGGTTAATGCTGTTTTTCATTCTATTGTAGGTTCCTCATGTCAATCGTACTGATTATCAACTTATTGACATCTCTGAGGATGGATTTGTATGAGATCAACATGCTTTTTTAACTCTTCCTTTATCTGCTCATTGGTTGAACTTGGAACTTTTTCTGCATGTTGCAGGTTAGTCTGTTGACTGACAATGGAAGCACCAAAGATGACTTGAGACTCCCAACTGATGAAACTTTACTTGCTCAGGTTCAAACACTACATTCACCCAACCTATTTTGTGTATGGATTGTCAATATGCCCCTTTGCTTATCTATTAACACTGATTGGAACTTTTATGTATCTCCACAGAAGCATGTGTTACTATATATTTGTCAATTTCTATTCCATTTCTGGTGATTAGTGGTTATTCTTTGACCTAGTTTAGACATGTGTTTATTTGTTTATTTTGGTTTACTTTATTTTTGCTCCGATGCCATTTGTTCACCCACTATATTTTACAGTTCTACCATGTGGAGTCTGCCAACTATAATTCATTCATAGTGATAGTTGTACTCTAGTATGTCACTGAACTGCATTTGAATCGAAACTTCTAACTCAGAAAGTGGCATAGGTGTTGTTATGTAAATTGCTTTTGCATATTGATTGATTTTCTATTCTGATTTACCCCAAGTCCCAATCCACAAGATGGAGAATAAAAAGTTCAACCTTGTGCAAATAATGTTCTACCAAAAAATCAACCTAATAATTTGGTGCTCAAGGGATGCTGGTTTTATTATATGATTGCTGATGTTGCTGTAGTTTTGCTTCATCCTGTTCTTTGATCCCTAACTGCCTGTACCAGACAAGATGGAGGTGGTAGAGGTGTTTTTATCTTGAAGAAGCATGCCATTAGAAAATACATGCTCTATTCAGTTTTACTTGACGTAAAACATTGAGCAATCCTACCATGGTTAGGATTAGGAGTGCATTTGATGGTTGACGGCTTGATGCATCTTCGTATATTTTTAGCAATACTTGCTGCAAAATTCATTTTAAATAAAACTAATAGTTTGGTTACTCTGTCTAATTGTAGTGTGTTTTTTTGGTTTTTTTGCATGATGCAGATCAAAGATGGTTTTGCAGAAGGGAAGGATCTGGTGGTGACTGTCATGTCTGCGATGGGTGAAGAGCAGATCTGTGCGTTGAAGGACATCGGTCCCAAGTAGATCTCATCTTATAGTCGCTGCTCTTGCATTTTAGCAGTTGCTATCGTGAGCACTGGACGTAGTATTGGGGGTAGAAACAAACATCTATTTATCGCAAGGATTTTACTTCATTCGATCTTGTCTTTTTGACTTTGGTATCTTAAATTCGTATCAGAACAGTTGGAGATAAATAAACCCATGCTTGGATTATCATTTCTTATCTAATCCAAATTGGAGTAGCCAATCATCTTGACTGCGTTGAAACAAATCTAAGGTAGATTTGCAGAGACCATACAGTAGATGCTTATTCCCCCCAATCCGGCTTCAATCACGTGTACTTGGCTGAAGCTACTGGGTGATGGTCCCTGTTCTTGATAACCGTTAAAGGGGGAAAAAGGAAGGAACAAGGATTTCAATCAGAACGAAGCACTACTACCCTACCACTATGATCACAGTAAGGAAAACTCACTTTAGTCAACTCAAAGTATAGGCCCAAGCTAGAAAATGCCATGCAGAGTCTCAGGCATGCTTGGTCTCCTACCAGGAAAGTTCTCATGCTAATCTAATGTGTCTAATTGCAGTGATAACTTGACTTGTTAGTCTGGTTTTACTCAGCAGGCAAGAGTTTGTAGATCTATTTGCTCAACAAAAATAGTTGTGTAATAGTTGTAACCAACAAACGCAAACGCACAAATTAGCCCTGAGAGACTTTGGCAGTGGGGACAGTTGCCAGAGACTTGCTCTCTGAGGTATCAACCTCTGTTAGAAGCCATTATCAAACAAATACACGACTTTGTTTTGTACTCAATTTCCCGCTGCGATTGAAACCACACACACAGCTCATATCTGCTAAACAGTTCAGCGGACATGGATAAGAGCTGTCCTGTAGGGGCATCTCATCTTGGTTGATCCTCAAAACATAAAAACAGAGATTCCATGATTTCAGCAGGTAACGCGGATTCATGCATAACCTCACGTGAAGAAGAGTTCGTCTTCTTTGTTTTTTTCTGGCATTTTCTACTATTTTAAAAGGGGAAGAATCTTGTCTGTGAATGGGCTCAAATGGTAGGGATAAAACAACAGCTGTGGATTTGTGCTCAAATGATTGAGGGTGAGGAAGATATGACAAATGAAAGATGGCCTTAGCTAGAGACAACAACTTCCACAAATTGCAAGGTTGTTTCCCCATACAGGAGGGAGGGCAGCTAGGAAAATCTGGGGTTGCCTAATCTAATAATAGTAATAATGGTCTTTTATCAATTTGAGAAATAACGCTCCATTGTTGCTTGGACCTGCTTGAATTTCATCCCATTAGATCGCCAACATCTCAGTCCATTCTCGACAATTGACACTGTTGAACCTTCAATTCTTCTACACTGCTCGAGTTTTTTTGTTTCTTTTTGTTGAAATTTACCGAAAGTTCTCTCTTTTATATCGATTTTTGTTTTACATTTAACCCACAGTGCGGACCTGCCATGCTCATGAAGCGGGAGAGAGAGTGAGAGAGGGCAGGCCTGAGAGTTGAGCAGATTGTAGGCACCCAGTGCACGCTCCATGTGCATTTGCCCTTTACCGTCTCAGGCTCTCCTGTCGCTTGTCTGAAACCTGAGCCCTGGAGCGCAGGACAGGCCCTGGCATGGACCCGGCAATGGGTGCCCGAGCCGAGCCCCAAAGGCAAAAATGGTCTCTTGATAATTTATGGGGACAGCTGAGGGTAAAAGCAGTACGCCCTCCTCTACTACGTCTGCTCATTGATGATGTTTACCTCTAGACCACCAACCAGATCTTTGGGCAAAGGCTCACAGGACAAGAACAAGCAAACAGCTCATCGCGTCTCCCCATGTCTCTGCACCTCTCACCACATTTATGGCTCCTGAAGCAACAATCCCCTTTCCCTTCTCACTTCCCACAGATATTTCTCAGCTTCCCTCCCTACCATTGCCTTCGTCACTGTTGAGGTTCTCGCATTTCAGGCTCGTGGCGTGCTGCCGCCGCCTGCTGTGACATGTTTTGTTTCCTTTTTTTTTGTGGGGCTTTGAAAGGTTATAGCTGCACAAAAATCGGTTTTTGTTGGGTTTGGTTTCTACAAATCTAAATCTTGAGTGATCTTCGCTTGTTTCTTTGTCAATGGCATCATTGTTGAGAGTGTAGCGCTGGAGGCCTGTTGTCTGCAACCTAGGTCGCATTATTTCACCTTCTTTTCCCCGTGGAGAAGAGATTTAGAGGAAAAAGAGACATCTTTGGCATTTGGGCGGGTTCTAGTTAGATTTGGTGTCGTGAAATCTAAATCTTGCAACATCTCGGCTTTGCGGTTGTGCCTTGAACCAGGAGTGAAAGATGAGGAAGCATGGATGGCAGCTTCCTTATCACCCTCTCCAGGTCTCTATATATTTTCTTTTATTTTTTCTCTTATTATTTGTTTCCTTATGGTTTAGTTGCGATTCATCCTCCTCCTTTTTATTTTTTTTCTTGACTGTGTGCAGGTGGTAGCGATAGCTGTTTTTCTTGCTCTCGGGTTTGCTTTCTATGTGTTCTTTGTTCCTTTCGTTGGGAAGAAGCTGTTTCAGTATGTGGTAATGGGCCTTTACACTCCTCTGGTACGTCATTCTTCTCGCGACCTGGTCATTTCTTTGTCTTCTCACCTCGTGTTAGATCTCTCAAAGCTCACATCTCTGTTTGTTTGTTTGTTTGAGTCCTGTTGTTTCAATCAATTGCATTATTAAAATTAATTACGAGCAATGTTGATCCTCATTTTCTAATTTTAACAAAAAAATTCCAGTTTATTCACAAACATTAAGTTACAAGTTTAATCATTAACTGATACGAGATTTCCTCCATATTCTAAAATGATTAATTTGACAGTGGCAACTACGATATTAATAGAAGGATGATGCTGTTGCTGCGTTTTGTTTCCAAGCTATTGAAATTTAGTGGTCATATCGTTGTAGATAGGTGCTGGTATATGAGAGACTTTAAGTCCTTATAAAACTATGATTTGAGATGTGTATTCACTCGGTGGAGGAATCTTAATATGTTGTGAAAACTTGCTTGTATTGGGATAACAAGTGCTGTCCTATGCCACTAGATGGGGTTGGATACTGCTATAGCACCACTTGGTTGTCTCAAAGCACACACAAATAGGTCCAAATAGGCAATTACTAGGACAACTCCTGAATATTTCATCAACTAGGCAGACCATTTATGAATGATGTTGTTGCTAAATGGACAAACCAATTTGGATTATATTGGATGCTTAGGAGCTGATGAGATATTTTCTCAAATGCAAGTACCTGAAAATTACCATGTTTTATCTGGCAGCACGAGAAGGTCATGGTGTGTGATATTTTTTAAATAACATATTTGTGATTTTTTATTTTTAGATGATACTCATTTCTTTATCTGTTGAACTTTCAGTTGGCCATACTTCATAAATTGTATGAAATTTGCATATAAATTGGATGCACTATGCAGTATACAGCTCCCTCAATTTTTTATGAGATCTGATTTCAAAGATATAGAGAGTAGTCTGCTCAAAGAAATTGACATCTTCAGTGTTTCTTTGCAGGTTGTGTCTGTCTTTTTTTTATACGTTTGGTGTGCTGCAACAGATCCTGCTGATCCTGGCATTTTCAAACCAAAGAAGTCTCTTAAAGTAGGGGACTACAGAGAACAAACCTTTTCCAAAGAGTCTAAACCAGAAGATACAACAAAGGAACTAAATGCTGAAATAACCGCTGCAAAGCAACTTGATGGGAGTGTCAATTCAGCTAGGCATGAATTGCATCCAGAACTCGAAAGTGGAAGATTACCTGGGTGCATTACTACATTTTTGGCAATACTTTTGAGCTGGTGTGGTTTGTCTTTTCTGTGTAATTTGTGTCAATCACATGAGCAGTCTTCTGAACAGCAACTAAGCGACGAAGGCATGTTTTACTGCAGCCTGTGTGAAGTTGAGGTATGACATGATGATTATATGAAGTTTCTGCTCTAGTCTACTGACCTGTTTTTAGTGAAAGTCCACACAGATTTCTCATCCTTAATGCTGTTTTCAATTCTGGATGGTATTATGAAATCAATTTAAGAATATAGAACTTTGTATTTTTCTGTAATATTTGTTATTGCTATTAATTGGGACTTATGACTTCTTGATGAGTTGTCACTGGTGTTTCTTGAGTTGGAATGTGCAATTGTGCGCCCACTCTACTTCTCTTGCTTGCTGGAAACTGAAACAAACAGTTGCTAATAATGCTTTGTAGTTTCCAGCTCTATCTTCTGCTGCTGTTACTGCTACATGGTAAGTTATTTCCATTGAAATGACTTGACTAATAGAAGGTATAATGATGGGTTTCCCGGCAAGAATAGCTATCGTATTTTATGTTTGAGCAAGGTGCGAAATTTCATTTTGAGCCTGGATTTTGGTCCCCGACTGGAACAGAATTTTATCAATACCGTGCCGATGGTGCAGATATGTGGTGTTGGTGGCACCAAAGAGGAAGAGGGAAGAGACGGAGAAGAAACATTGAAAGGAGGGGTTTCAATCATCGAAGAGGGGATGGAACTAAGAAGAAGAAGAACAACAATGGGTTCGATCAATGAGGGGACACAATGGGTTTCAATTGATGATGAGGGAACACAGTATATTTTGATCGGTGAAAAAGGGACACACGAGGTGTCAAGAGTTGAGCAAAGAAGAATAAGACTGGTGGGTTCGATCAGCAAGGAGGAGATGTTGCGAGTTTTGATCAGCAATGAGGAAACATGGTAAGTTTTGATCGGTGTAGAGGGGATGCATGAGGTGTCAAATGATGATCAATGGTGGGTTCCAAATTAGTGTACCAGTAGTTTTATGCTTTCTCACATGTCAGTCTACGGGCATAATGAAAAGTTTTGTCCGGGTTAAGTGACACAAACAAGATCTAAAACCATGTGTTTAAGGCATTCAAAGCTATTGGCCTCATCTGGTTGCTGTTCAGAAGACTGCTCATGAGGGGACGCAGTGGGTTTGAATTGGCAATGAAGAAACATAGTAGGTATCAGCCGACGAAGAGGAACACATGAGGTGTTAGGCCACAAGCATCGTAGGAGCATGCCAGCAGTTTAGTTCTTTTCATATGCTGGTCGGCAGATGAAATGAAATTTTTTTCCCATGCCAACCAACATGGACAAAATTTAAAACTTTGAGGCATCCCAAGCTATTGGCCTCTTCCTGATTAATACTTTTAATCTTCCATCTTACCTAAGGTAATATTTCTTTACCATTTCCTGTTCTGGTGTTTGTATTGCTAATGGATGGAGAAAATGTGCAATAATTCAGAGTGATGTCACTGTTGGGATTGGAGGTGATAAGTTGCTAATTTCTAGGCTAACCAAAGCAATGGGGGTGCTTCTTCTCACGTGGCGCAGTAGGATATCTTTAAAAGAATAGGACAGTAAGATGAGTAATTTACTTTTTTCGATTGCATGATCAAACTTAGATGGCTTTTGGATGAATGCATAACCATAAAAGATGGATAATTCAGAATATTGGTTATTAGGGAGAAAGGTGATAGAAATGTCTCATTTACAATGAGCGACACATCCTTTTCAAGAAAAGAAAGATCTTATGTGCTTTATATTAACTTGGTTTTTCTCTAATGATTTCTATCTGTATGTATTGCAGGTTCTAAAATATAGTAAGCATTGTAGAGTCTGTGACAAATGCGTTGATGGCTTTGATCATCACTGCAGGGTGAGAGTTTTCTCCATTCACGACCTTATATGCTTTGTTATCTTGTAGTAATATGCAATATTCATCTTTCCTTGTAGTGGATCAATAACTGCATAGGAAGAAAAAATTACAAAAGGTTCTTCATCCTCATGGTGTTTGCTCTTCTCTTGGTAAGCACAAATATTTCCTACCATTCCAGTAGTTGTATTCATGAATCATAGTGATTGACACTATTTTCTTAGTGTAGATTTATCATCTGTGTGCATCAACTTAGAAGATACTATTTTCTTAGTACGTGAAGGACCTGATACATAGAATGCATTTTATGTCAGGTCCTTTTCATTCTGATTGACTATTGATTGGTCTCCATGCTTTGTGCACCTTGGGCCAGCTTATTCTGCAGTGGGCTGTTGGGATGCTTGTGCTGATACTGTGCTTTGTTGAGCGAAGGAGATTTTCTGCTGAAATTGTTTCAAAGTTGGGTAGTAGCTTTTCTTTGGCACCCTTTGTCATTGTGGTGGTGAGTACTCAGAGGAGAAAATGAATGAAAATCACACATCATAATGAGGATTTTTCAAGGTTCTGCTACTAATTTAATAATGTGTCTATAATGCAGGCTGTGTGCACTTTATTAGCCATGGTTGCTACTCTTCCAGTTGCACAACTTTTCTTCTTCCATATTCTTCTAATAAAAAAGGTACACTACTTTCATATTTCTACTTGTGACGTAGCAAACACTCTACTAGTTACACAGCTTCTTCTACATTTATATAAAACAAAGATCTGTAACTGGTCAAATATCTCTATTTTATTTTAGAATATAGCAACTTTAAACTTTTCAAGGAATATATCTTTTTATATTTTCAAATTCTTTACATTCATCCATACACACTGAGGATTACTGAAACTTATTCCAACTGAACTATTACAGCTTGTAATTTAAGTGATAGATTTTCCATAGAGTGGAAAACAAATAGTAGAATTTGAACCATATGGCATTGTTGATTCATCAATTATGGAGAAAATTGACACTTCTAAACTAGCTCATACTACTTTACATGGATGTGCTACAGGGAATCAGCACCTATGATTATATTATTGCTTTGAGGGAGCAAGATCAGGAGCAGGAGCAACTTGCTGTTGGCGGGCAGCAAAGTCCGCAAATGTCCCAAGTGAGCTCTTTTACTGGACTAAGCAGCACCAGTTCTTTCAATGCATTCCATCGTGGTGCATGGTGTACTCCACCAAGATTATTCCTTGAGGATCAGGTATCATACTTTCATTGTTTAGAAAGTTCTTGTGAATGTAATTTAGCATGGTTAAGATTATTTTTGAAAAAACTTTTAATAAGAATTTTTTTTACTGTATGAGAGGAATTGATTTAATTAAAAGTTCGATCTTCTTGGTAAAAGGAAAACTAGTTGTGAAGCTTTAACAGCACTTGATTCATTTCTCCTTATTCATCATTATGCTATTCTTAATAAAAATTGAAATAACAAATGTAATCCACTTGCAAATTGTTCACCTGGTTCGATGGTTTGTGTACTTAGGTGTTCAGTGTGCTGTTTGAATGCTCTTTTTTTTTTCATGCATTGACCTCTTTAGATGATTGGTTTCTTGTGAACCTATTTTGAAAGATGCAATAAATCTTCTAATATGGTAGTTAATGTTGTTATAATTAACCCCTTTTTATGAAATTTCTTGAACTAACAAACTTGTAAGCTGCATGTGATTTCTTATTCAAGCTCTCACTGGAAAGCTAACTAATAATCAGCTTAGTTAATCATTAGCTATTCATAAATTGAACTGCATCCACATTCCATTGCCAACTTCTGACTTCTGAGAATTGGATAGTAGGATAATGTCTACAGTTCATTAATATATTTATAGAATGTCACCTTCAATATTAGGACTGTGAATGAGTAATGTCAAGTTGAACTGTTATCTTGCTTCAACTCAATTGTGTAAATGATTGTCAGTCTCATGGTAGAGCTTAGTTTGATTCTGTTACAGAAATTCTAGTTCAAAATTAAGCTAGACGTTCTATGCCTTGCACATGAGCTATATCTTCCTTGTTAAGTTCTGATTCTATCGCTGCCACTTAGCTGTTCCTGAGATCCTTCACCAAAAGTTTCATGGGTGCTAGTTCTCCAAGCACCAAATGTTTTAAGTGTATTTCATCCTTTGGTCTCTTATTAAGTAGAGAGAATAATATGGTGATAACATACGATAAAGGGCATTCCCAAAGTTGAACAAGCATTATAGATTCATGGATAGTGTATCTGGGGATTAACTGGTATCAGATGACCCTTTCTCTTCACCAGTGAGCCCAGGTCTGGTTGGCTATGAATAGGGAGCTCAAGGGTTTCTTGTGCCATGAGCGGTGGGCTGCAATAAGAAAATTGATAGATTTTGGCAGAAGGAGAGCTTCATGAGGTGACTAAAGGCATTTTTGATCGGTTCAATGATTGCTATTGGATACAATTATGGAACTACCCAAACTTCCAGGCTTTGTATTTACTCACACTAGTCTATAAGGGAAAGGTAGATAACTATATTTAGGCCTAACTTAAACAGATAGTGGCATTTTGTAACTTCCTAATTAACATAATGCCGGATATAAATTATTCTATTTGTGTTTTGCAAAGCTTTTGCTTTCAAGAGTCATGCTAAAGTTCCTCTTTTTTCTCAGTTTGATGTAGTACCCCCAGAAATTGGCTCATCTGCAAATCACACAAACAAGAAGATGGCTGAGGAACCAGTGAAGAGAAGAAACCCTGGAACTGTCAAAATTAATCCATGGACACTTGCACGCCTTAACGCCGAAGAAGTTTCTAAAGCTGCTGCCCAGGCAAGGAAGAGATCCAAAATACTGCAGCCA
>JBBMKF010000084.1:2176874-2190204 GCA_037834155.1 Curcuma caesia | reverse complement strand
GATATGTGTTCTGCATTATGGTATTCTGTATTCCTATTATCCTCCCAATTTACGAGATCCAGTCCTCTCCTCGAGCGGGTCAGAATCTATGTCTGATGTTGTTTTGGCGATTAGATCCTCGCATCTGCGAGATCGAGCTTCTCTCCTCGGCCAATGTGGGATTGGTGTTCAGGTGTATCACGATCGTGGGATCAAGCTTCTCTCTCCAATTGGAGCAGGTTGTAGGATCGAGCTTCTCTCCCCGATTCGGTCGAGAATTGGCATTCAAGTGTATCCTCATGACCAGGGGATCGAGCTTTTATCCCCGATCAATGAGGGATTGGCATTCAAGTGTATCCTCACTATATGGGATCAAGCTTCCCTCCCCGATTGAAGCAAGATTGACATATGGGTGTATCCTCACGATCACGAAATTGAGCTTTTCTACCTAGTTAAGAAGGGATTAGCGTTCAGATGTATCCTCACAACTGTGGGAGCGAGCTTCTCTCCATGGTAAAAGCGGGATTGGAGTTTAGGTGTATCCTCACGATCATGGATCAAGCTTCTCTCCTCAGTCAATGTGGGATTGGCGTTTTGGTATTCTTATCATCTCTAACTTCACGAGATGGAGCTGCTCTCTTTTGACGGGTTTGGATCGGTGTTGGTGGTTGATAACTATCATTTTGTCTTGATATTTAGACTCCTATACTCGTGATTTTAACCCTCTCATGTGCTTAAATTCGCATTTACATTGTATTTTACAAGTTGGGTTCATTTTGAATTTTAATGCAATTTCCTTTATATTTGTGGAGTTATATGCTAATTTGTGGAGTTGATGTTGTAGGCAATCAAGGGATCATAGACTTGAGTCAAATCACGTCAAATTGAGCTCCAAGTTAGGTTTAAATGAGGAGATCAAATCTAGAGCAATTTGGATCATTCATCTAAGATCAAGAAGATATGAGTCATCCATCACGATCTGTCCATCCGAGTTAAATGGACAATAGATTACCACCATTGATCAAGCTCTGAGCTTTTGATTCAGAATTGTATTGATTCAAACTGTTGATCTAGATCCAAAGTGAATCTGGCCGTTGATATAGTTCTGACTAATCTTGGGCATTGATTCAGATCTAGAACAATTGGATGGTTTGGATTCAAAAGAGAATGCTATAGTACCTACGAAAATCGTGATTTCAAGGCATCGAGGAGAACAGAGGAGAAGGGTGCGCGATAGAGGACTCATCTTCATCTTCTTCCACGATCCACTATCAGTGATCTTTCCTCTCCCTTCACACCTAGACGAATCAAGGGGATTCCCTTCTCTACTGGTCATCCACTGTCATTCACCGAAGTTCAAAGGATTTTCCTTCCTTGTCTTCAACTCACTGCCACCATTGCCACACATAGGAGATCGTCGAACCGAATTCACCCTCACCGGAGTTGTAGAAGACATAAAGGGTTTCTCTATGCCTTCAATAGATTTGGTAACACCTTTCTTTCACCCGATTTGCTCTCGATTTCATCCCTACAGGAGCTATTGCTGATCATCATCGTCGCTGATCAGGGAGCTTCCCATCACAATTGGGCATCAATCTCCATCATCCTTTCTCAACCGAACCCTAATTCCATCCTTCTTCACAACTTAGCATCAATTGATCGCCATAAGAAATTGGATCTTCAATAGCGGGCTCAAAGAGTTCTTCTTCACTATAGATTCAACTGATACGAGCTAGGGAATTCCTTACTTTGAGTTGTAAGCTTGTTTTGATCCATCAATTCCTTCATTGTTGATGTGTAGATCCTTTCCATTTGATCTTGCAACCTAGCTACCAGCTAGCACATAGGTGCATCCCCATCCGGGAATGTCTTTTATATACCCCACTTGAGTCACGAGAACCTCCCCACTTAGCAATATCCGAGAGTCAGATCTCTTTGACTCATAATTTTAATTGTCTCTGATAGACATCAAGTGGAGGTGTTGACCCACATCATTTATGTCTAACCATATCCGCAGCTAGACCTTGTCATTTAATCCTCAGCCAGGCTAAATGGGGGAGGCATGTGTTGTACCTCGCAATTCCCGCCCGATCATATATACCCGAACGGGTTTACACGTGCCGATTAGAGACATGACCAAACAGACAGGAGAATGAACCAGAAGATAAATCCTCAGAAAGCCGTGGTAGCTTAGGAGCATCCCCGTGCAGGAACATCCCCCCAGAAAGATGTTGTGGCTTGGGAACATTCCCGTGCTGGAACATCTCAGAAAGATGTTGCAGCTTACTTACCTCCCCGCTAGTGAAATATGTTATAGTGTACTCATCTAAGAATATACCCATCCGAGAACTCCCTCAGAAAGATTGACTAAATCTGTTACCTTACTATTTCACTGTTAACTAATCATGCAGGAGCATCCCTATTTAGGAATATCCTTTACATGTCGGTCTGGGCCACAAGAACATCTTTGCTCGAGAATATCTCTCTCAGACCCCCAACCTCTTTGATCCCTAAATCTAGTTATTCTTGCTGATGATGTTTTAAGTATGGGTTTGACAGGAGCAATGATGGCTTAAGTATGAGTTTGGTAGGAGTTGTCAAAGGGAAGGTTGATGTCAACGGACTGGACATGCAAAGACCTCAGGCTTTGAGAGGAGAAGTCAACCTTGGGCCCATACCTGCACGTGCCTTTGTGCAGAACGATGCCTCTAACAGTAGGTGGTGAAGAGATTACATGTTGATGCCTTTGACCACCTAATGACACACATGGTAGCCTGTAAGGGAGCTTATCTCACTAGTATATATAGGAGGGTATGTGCAGCAAGAGAAGGTAATTGATATTGCTTAAAGTGCTTCTCTTTTACTAAGTTGATCCATTCAACTTGTCCTCTCTCAAGCCCTTCTCTCTTGAGAAGGTAACATCTTCTGTTTCAGTTCCGCGCTGATCAACTCCTCGCTTAGTTGACCGTTGAAGAGGTCATGACAGTTATGTCATCCCCCACTGACCAATGTTGATGTACAGTAGGAGACGCACTCGGGTGCGAGGAATTAGAAGCCCTATTGGATTTGGACATGAAGGGAGAGTTACAGTCATGCAACCAAGGAGAGCGATGGCGACCTATATCAACTGGCGAAGGACCAATTCAGATGAGGGACCCGTCCGAGTGAAGGACCCATTCGGGTGCAAGAGGATAGGAGTCGTTGGCGTGCCAATTTTAAAATAGCTCATTGGAGTGGCCGTGAAGAATCTACCTAATTTGGACCCCAAGGAAGCAATGCGGTCAAATAGGAAAGGAGGTCGAGGTGTCGGCCCATATCACTAACAATTACCAACTCTGGACATTCTCCAACAAAGAAGTTTGATGATTAAATCCAACAGAGGATACAGGTTAACCACTTCAGACACCCAGATCCTAAGACAGTAGAAATGCTCAAGTTGTAGGGAAAAATAAAACCATTGCCGAATAGCCTTTTAAAGGAAACCAAAATCTAATTTTTGTCTGTTCCGTAAAGTGTCTTGCAGTTATCCAAACCAAGAGGAAGAAAAGATATACCAACAATCCATAATTTGGTGTAACAATATAAAGTGTGACAAGCATTGTAAAAAATGTAACATATGTTCTACAAGAGTGGTAGGTTGTCAAGATCATTTCACTCACCTTGCTGTTGTTTCCTGCCTCAGGAGCTTATTGAGTTGCGCATAAATACCAAAAGTGATTCCTTAAGAAGAGCTTTTGAGGCCTTTGTCAATCTTTGTCTCATACACACTTACACAAAATGCTTTGAATTTGTTAGTCCTTTGTTGGTGAGGCAGGCCTGTCATTAACTTCATGCTGTGGGTTGGCCAACAGTCCAATTAAGGGATCTAATAGATAGATTCAAGTTTGTAATTATGTGATACCAAGAATGAAGTAAATATAGAATTGAGTTTTAACTAAATCTAATAAATAGATCGAAGTTTGTAATTATGTGATACCAAGAATGAAGTAAATATCGAATTGAATTCAAACTAAATCCAATAAATAGATCCAAGTTTGTAATTATGATACCAAGAATGAAGTAAATATCGAATTGAGTTCGAATTAAATCCAATAAATAGATCGAAGTTTGTAATTATGTGAGACCAAGAATGAACTAAATATCAAATTGAGTTCGAACTAAATTGAAATTGAGTTCGAACTAAATACAATAAGGGATCTAATAGATAGATCCAAGTTTGTAATTGTCAGATACCAAGAATGAAATAAATATCGAAATTGAATTCGAACTAAATTCAATAAGGGATCTAATAGATAGATCCAATCCAATAAGGGATCTAATAGATAGATCCAAGTTTGTAATTATGTGATACCAAAAATGAAGTAAATATTGAATTGAGTTCGAACTAAATCCACTAAGGGATCTAATAGATAGATCCAAGTTTGTAATTATGTGATATCAAGAATGAAGTAAATATCGAATTGAGTTTGAGCTAAATCCAATAAGGGATCTAATAGATAGATCCAAGTTTGTAATTATGTGATACCAAGAATGAAGTAAATATTGAATTGAGTTCGAACTAAATCCAATAAATAGATCCAAGTTTGTAATTATGTGATACCAAGAATAAAGTAAATGTCAAATTGAGTTCGAGATAATTAAATCCAATTAGAGATCTAATAGATAGATCCAAGTTTGTAATTATGTGATATCGAGAATAAAGTAAATATCAAATTGAGTTCCAACTAAATCCAATAAATAGATCTAAGTTTGTAATTATGTGATATTAAGAATGAAGTAAATATGGAATTGAGTTGGAACTAAATCGGATAGATCCAAGTTCATAATTATGTGATACAAAAAATGAACTAAGTATCTAATTGAGTCTGAACTAAATGGAAATTGATTTGATCTGATCAAATAAATTTAATGGTTTAAATTGATTTAAAATGAAATATGATATTTTTGGGGAAAAAAAACTTATCTTTTCACTTTTCGTCTCCACGTACGCAGTAGTCCCGCCGTACGCCACCGTAGTGCCTCCGTCCATCCCTCCTCTCTTATTTCTTCTACTTCTTCCTCTCCCCCATTTCCTCTTCTCCAACGGAAAAAAAAATTCAGCCACCCTCTCCTCTTCTCAAGAGCAACAGCAAGGAGCAACACCTTGCCGCCTTTCTTCCTCTCGAACAGCAGCAATAGATGCTTCCTTATTCCGGCTCCCTTTTCCAGCAACAAGAGCTAGCAGCCGTTTGTGCCTTTCCTTCTCCCTTTGTGTCGTTGTCGAGCTCACCAGAGCTAGCCGAGGTTGCTAACGAATTGAAGAAATGAGCAGCCCTTTTTTTCCCTTTGTCCAACCACAGCAACAAGAGGACTAGATTTTTCCTTTCTTCTTTCATTTATTTCAAGCAACATTACTTTCGGATTTCTACTACGTAGGCAATTTCTTCTTATTTCAGTTACAGAGTTGTAAAATATAAATTTTATTTTATTAGGTTAGTTAAATAGAAATTATTAATCGATAGTAGTAGGTCTCGTATAGGAAATGGGAAGATATCGATATAGTTAGTAAGATTACAATTAGATCCGTCAAAATTGAACTTTAGTAATTTATTATAATTTTGTGTTACTACCGTTATGGAATATTTTTTGAGTTTTCTGAGTCATTTTCATATTTTACTTGTATATATATTATTATTGTCCAACGGGTCAATCCGTGGCTTGGTGAATCGGTTCGTCAGAAATCTATCATATGACGGAGCAGGACGGGATGAGACAATCCACCATCCTATCAGGTTGGAAAATCTCCAACAACCCAATTCAAGACGGGTTGCGAGTTAGGTATGCCAACCTACGAAAAATAAAAAACATAGAAAATGTTGAAAAATTTTAAATTTGGGTTGTGGTTTAGGTGGGTCAAGCTCATGAGCCCATTAAGTTTTTCATTTTAATTTTAACTTTTAGAAAATAAAAAAAATTCTCAACCTACGGGCCAATCCAAACCCACCACAAGTCAATCCATGTGGGTCGCGGGAAAAACTCTAAACCTAGTCTTATACTAAAGTATTTGATCGCGCACATGAGTTATGGTGGCGTGAGTAGCTTGCAGTTAGTATATATATTTATTTACACGATGATGCTTTATTATTGTAGTCCATGGGTGAGGACTTTAACTCGTACATTAGATGACGTATAACATTATTACACTCTAAGGATATTGACTCTAATGGTTCACTTCTTAGTTGATTTATCAGATTTATAGCCTTGGTTTATGCTAATACTCACCTAATTTGTAATATTTATCCATGTGATCATATATCGTTGATGATCGGTATATTTGTTAATTGAATATTAACAATGGAGAACTTATCTTAATTGATGCTGATAAATAATAATAAAGTTGAAATTCTAAATTTCAATATAAAGATGCTACATAATTATAGATATACATTTATTTATAAATGGAGAACTCTAAAAAGAACTTAAAGTTGTAATAAGAAATTGTGAACTATTTTACTTCCTTGACTTCTTAAAAAAAATTAAATTCATACACATCTATTCTGATTACTCACTTAGCCATTTATACTTACTGTTTGCTTCCTTTGGCCTCCAATTTTGTAGGTAGGTACCCACTTTTTGTTGAAAAAAACTTGATCAGTGGCTCTTTAGAACACAAAAAGAAAAAAAAAATTAAAACTCACAAAGAATGATGCCCCTTCTTGTTGTTTGTGTTTGGCATCCCAAGGATGATTACAACGAATCCACCCTTTTTTCACAAGCCAAAATCCTCCTGTCTTAGACATTCTCTATTTTTTTGTATCTTTATTATACTACTTCTCTAGACATATTATAATGTTGAAGGGAAGGAAAAGACTTCCTCCAAAAACTACCCACTCTTGCCTATTCATGTCAGGGATAATCACTTCAATGCCCACGTGTAGTCTTGGGAAGTCATCCCACATGCAAGAGCCTTGCAATTGACTTGGATGACTAATTGTCCAATTCCAACATCTCTTACTTGTTCAAGTCAAGCTACAAAGACCAAATATAAACATTCGATTTATATTTATTTTAAAAAAAAATAGTTCGTGTGACAACAAGCATACTGAGCGATTAATGCTAAAACAAATTAGCATACTTTACATAGCTGCACTTCAAGATAAATTGAAAACTTTAGCATCTTGCATTTACCTTATATTAAATCATTTATATCAATATTAGTATCTCTAATCCCTTATAATAACTATTTTGTCATGAGCATGTTTAATATCTTTAATCATTACAATTAATCACAATCACATTTGTAGTACTAAACTAAAAATATAATTGGTCGACCAATGAATAGATATAAAAAATATAAATTAATTTTAATCTTCATTTTTAGTTAGAATCCATTTATTTTAATTAGTCACTTTCTTAATCATGCCCTATAAACCAAATCATCCATAATTATTAGGATACATTCTAAAGTAGCAAACTAATTAAAACTTCAAATATACAACTAAAAAGTCATTGAGGGTAAATTGGAGATTATCTTATAATCTCAATAGTCTCACCTAGAAGAGAAGCAGAGATATATTATCCTGCTATCCTTACTGTCCCTATAGCACATATGGTATGAATCATATGCTTAGATGTTATTCTCTTTACTAATAAAGAGTGCATGTTTTCACAAATTTAATATCGTACAGATTTTGATCTAGACATACCCAATGTCTAATCCCGAATTTAACTCATGAATTCTGATCTAGCTTCTAATAGGTTTAGTAAATGATGGATACATTTACTCTGATCATTATCAATTTATAAATGATCTTTTCTTGATACTACTGTCAAGGCGACCCAAACTTACATATACGTCTCTATTCACAACTGCTTTATTAATTGTCCCATAAGCAATAGTCTTACCTCTATTTACACTTAATAAATAGAGATGATTGTTCATGTGACAGAATCATCTCAATTCGTCAACATGCTTACCGAGACTTTATCTAAATTTTAATAATGGCATATACACTAAACAAATCTTGACATTCCACAATCAAAATCTTACAATATCTGATTATCTTTACAATACATTACATTCTACGAAGTTTCAAAAACTTCACATGCCCTTTGAATGACTCTTTAGTCAGTGACTTAGTAAAAGAATCAATAAACATAGCACGTATAGGGGGATATACTCAAGAACTATCTTTTTCTTATCAACTATATCCCTTACAAAATTATACCCAATAGATATGTGTTTGCTCTTGCTATGATATTTAGGATCCTTAGAAAAAATTATGACAGTTTGATTGTCACAGTAAATTGTAGCAGGAATATCACTATACTCATCAATCTTTAGATTTTTTAAGAACCGTCTTAACCAGGCAGATTTTTGCACAACCATTGAACAAGTCATATACTCAACTTTCATTGTCGACAATGTTATACAAGCTTGCTTCTTGTTGTTCCATAAGATAACTCCACCATTCAATAAGAAAGCATAGCTAGATGTGGATTTTCTTTTGTTAAGGTTCTCAGCCCAATCAACATCTGTATAGCCTTTCATGCTTATATCAGATCCTTGAAAATAAAGATAATAATATGTTATCTCTATAAGATATTTGAATATCCTCTTCATCACTTTCCAGTATCTTAATCTTGGATTTGACTAAAAATGACTAACTAAGCAAACAATATAGTTAATATCAAGATGTGTGCACAACATAATGTACATTAAACTACCAATGACATTGGCATATGATCTTTTCTTCATCTGAGTTATTTTCTCAAGAGTCTTGGGACACATACTCTTGCTCAAAACAGAATATTTTGCTATAGGTGTTTGTTCAATATTACAATTTGATATATTGAAGTGTTGTAGGATCTTAGTATTTATATATGTCTCTTTGACAAACTTAAAAATCTTTTTGATCAATCTCTTATGATTTTTACTCTTAAGATGTACATAACTTTTCCCAAATTATGTCAAATTGTGATGAAAGTCATGCTTTAACTTCTATTACAAACTTTGTGTCACTTACAACGCATATCATGAATATATAATGATAAGTGACAAACTTTTCTTTTTTTAAGTAGACACAATCATCTTCATTGATTATTTTAAAACCATAAGTTAAAATAATTTTTTACTTTAGACTATAAATAGACTTTTTAAGTCTACACACTCTGCCCTCTTGGCATTCAGCAATGTAACCTTCTGGTTGTGTCATGCAGATTTTCTCGTCAAACTATTTTTACATCCATCTGATATAATTCTAAATCAAAATATACTACTATAGCCAAAATAACACAAATTGACATAAATTTTATTAAAGGAGAAAATGTCTCTTTAAAATCAATACTCTCTCGTTGGGTATAATATAATATTTTACAACTAAACAAACTTTGTATCTATCAATCAATCCATCCATTTTTCTCTTAATTTTAAGAATCTACTTATTTTCAATAGCCTTCTGGCCTGAAGGAAGATCGGCTAATTCTGAAACTTGGTTATTTTTCATTGACTCTATTTTTTCAACTATTGTAACTTTCTACTTTTCTCTAACTGAGCATCTCAATACATCTTCAATAGTTTGAGATTTTCATTGTCAACTAGGAGAACCATTAAAGTCTCATTCTTAATGTCAAACATTTTTAAGGAATAATCTTACGACTACTTTTTGGTAGGTTAGACTGTTGAGATATCAACTCATTAATTGACAA
Organism: Curcuma caesia; assembly: GCA_037834155.1. Taxonomy (NCBI): domain Eukaryota; kingdom Viridiplantae; phylum Streptophyta; class Magnoliopsida; order Zingiberales; family Zingiberaceae; genus Curcuma; species Curcuma caesia. Next base: position 2,180,538 of record JBBMKF010000084.1, on the reverse strand, counting down.
ATCATTGCCACTAGGTTGACTAGACTCAAACATCTTTGTGATACCTTGTTTGTTGATAAAGTATCATTCTCCTCCTCCTCTATTGTAAATAAAGGAATAATTTTATCGACGTCACCTCTCACTAGAGAGTTTCGAGAAAAACTGCATCTCTCAACTCTATTTTGGAAATGATTCTATCTTGTTGCTCACCAACGAAAATATAACCCTTAGAGGTATAAAAATACTTTATAAAGATACACCCTTTACCCCTGGGTCCTAATTTTTTATATTTGTGAGTATTATTATAAATATAGGCAGCTAACTCCCAAAGTCTTAAATGACTTAAATCTGATTCTCTGCTTGTTCAGCGTTCATAAGGGGGTAGACAAAATAAATTTAGAAGACACTCGATTAAGTATATAGGTTGCTACGAATAATGCATCTCCCCAATAGAAAATTGACAAATTATCTTGAGCCATCATAGAACTAACTATATATAGAAGAGTTCAATTTCTTCTTTCAACAATCTCATTTTGCTATGGAATTCCTCGGATATATTGTTAGTTGTCTGATTATTCTTTTATCATTATATATTATATTGAATTGATCAGACAAATATTAACCCTCACAGTCAGTGAGTAAGATTTTAACATTTTGATCTAATTAATTCTCAATCGTATTTAAATAATGTTTAAATGATCTAATACTTCAGATTTATGAGAAATCAAATACATATGATTGAAATATATGAAGTCATCAATAAATGTAATAAAATAGAAAGCTCCATGTCTAGTCTTCATATTCATTGAACCATAAATATCCGAATAGATTAATTACAATGGTGATTCAATTTTAATAACCTTATCAAATGGTTTCCTAGTTGTTTTTCCAGCAAGATAATGTTCGCATACAGATAAATTAATTTTAGCATGAGCACCTAGTAGGCCCTCTTTGCCTAATCTATTCATCTGTTCTTGTTTGATATGTCCTAATCTAGTATGTCAAACTTTAACATTAATACCAACATCACTAGAAAGAGTAATATTTGAAAAACAACCATCAATTTCATAATTAATATCCGGTTCTACATCAAAAATCATAAAATCATTCGTTAAAAATCATATTCAATCAACATAAAATTAATAAAAAGTTCCACACACCTACTGAAAAAGTTCAAATAATATCCCAATTCAAGAAGACAGGTAACAGAAATTAAATTCTATCGAATTTCAAGAGCATAAAGGACATCATGTAGAAATAATGTACGCTTACATAGCTTGAGTTTGCATGTGCCTACTCATTTGACTTCAATCTTTGTATTGTTTCTCACATATATCCATTTATTATCAGCTGGTACCCAATGATACTCTACTAAGTTTGTTGCTCCCGAATCTATAGTCCATAAAGGATAGGAATCAATTCACAACATTGTATTAGCAACATGATGCTCATAAATAGAAGACAAGTATAGATCTATTTTTTTCGGCTCGGTATATTCCCGAATAAAGTGGCTTTTTTGTCACAGTTATAACAAGTCATCTTACTTTTATGTTTTTGTTCATTCTTCTTCCCTTTGAATTTCTTCTTGTTGAGGCCCAGCCCAACAATAGTAAAGTACCAACCTCCTTTCCTTTTTTCCTTTCCTTTTTTAAACCAATTTTCTTACTCTTGGATCTAGATGCACCAATAGAACCTTTAGTTACAAAAGCTTGCCCAAAGATCCTTGTGTATTCAATTCTCTCTACCTTGAGTTCAACATGGCGTGAAGCTTGCTCCCTAAACCCTTTAGCTCCTGAATCATATTCATCATTTTCCTCAGGTGTTAAGCCATGATGACATTTAAGCACTTTTTGTAGCTATTGAAGCTTGCTCAGGCTCACTTAACTGTATTTCTCTCTAAGGGCAACACAGAAAGCATGTGTCAGTGAAAATTACTCATACTCACAAACCAAGTCCTCATTTATAAAACTAACTATGATTCTCTTAGCAGTAAAGTCCATCTTCTTCCATGTCTTATAGGCATTAAGATCATATTTGTGTTGTAGGACCATATGCAAGTTCTTCCATAACTTGATTGACAACTTCAAGAACTTCCTATTCCTCAGAACATATTACATCTTGAGGTGTCATGTAGTTATCTTTATTCTATTTCTCTCATTTATTAAACTCAGCTATGATATTCTTAGAAGTCATAATTTAATATAAACAAATACATTGTTTAGCAATTCAATGTAATTCATATGATTTGGTTTACAAAATCAAGTGATAATTATGTTTCCACTCATCATTCGTACGATTAAATTTAACCAACAATATTGTTCAATTACATTATACACAACACATTAAATTTATAATAAATTGAATAAATCATTTATAATAAACATGATATTAACACATAATATCCACCCAACTCTAGGAAAAAAGATAGATCATCACTACTCTCATTAGGACTGACACTAGTACAATAGTAGCTAACGTAATCCTTATCTCTCTAGGCTCATCATGGACAATGGTCTCAGGATCAACACTCTCTAGGATCCCCCTCATGGGCATCCACATCCTCCTGAAGAGTGATAGGATATTGAGGCTCATCACAACTCTCATTCGGATCCAACTCGGGATCCTCCTCAATCTCATCAAAATCCTCACGAGGAGGTGGTACATCATTAGTTGTATGGTTTACATGACAAACTCTATGATCAATTCCACATATATGATGCACCCCTCATATTGCCCCCATATGTGGTGTGCTACTTCGTTGAGATGTTTCAAAAGTGATCAAACCAAGGTCCAAATCCAGTAATTGTCTATGATAGAAAAATCCTGATACTTGAGCCTCCTAATAACCTATCAAGCCTCTTAATATACCCTCTTACTCCATAAGAAGGGTTGTACACTATTCCTTGGACAACCTCCCTCAATTCATTTCATCATACATCACAATAAGTCATAATGTGTATAATTCGAGCCATTTGAAATTGAAATCAATAAAGTCAATATAAAATTGACAAATCAGTATCAAATTTGGCTCAAAATCATTCGAGGTAAGCATAGAACCAACACACAAGAACACACAAGCAATCAATAGGCGTAGAAATTTTTTACAAAATTTTCAAGCTCAAGAAAAAAATATTTTTTTCCCTTATTTAAACTTAATTTTCACAAAGAAAATTAAATTTAAAATACCTAAACAATTTTAAAAAAATTTAAAAATACTGAAAAATCAATAAAAATAATAATCTAACCCGACTCATGACCTTCACACACTCACACATATCGTCGATTGACTTCATGCGCCATGACTGGTGAAGACACTTCGTCTTCAACCTCCATCCCTCCTCTATTTTTGATCTTTCGAACAGATTTACAAGTATACTTCTTCTGCAAAAAGGTGAAATTCACCACCTTAGCGACCCCAAACGGTCGGTCCCACGATCATCTGTGAGGAGGTAGATCGAGAAACTGCAATTGGTTACGACGCAGGAGGGTATTGTATGTTGGAATTTTGCAATTTCCCTAATGTCGAGAAATCTCAACGCATGCATCGTCTATCCAATTCTTAAGAAATAACAAGAAGAAAAAATTCAGAAGCGTACCGGAATCCATCGCTAGCAGCCGAGGATGATCTTCCAAAAGGTGCAGAGTTCCTTAGGTTTCCTTAGGTTTCTCTGACGATGGGGATTCA
>JBBMKF010000084.1:2163668-2176774 GCA_037834155.1 Curcuma caesia | reverse complement strand
AGGGTGCAAACATAGTCCCACATCTAAAACACATGGGAAAGATCATGAGTTTAAAAGGATGGAAAGTATCTCCATTGAAATGAGGCCTTTTGGGGAGAGCCCAAGAACAAAATCATGAGAGCTTAGACCCAAAGTGGACAATATCATGCCATTGTGGAGATATGAACATTCTTTAGACCCTAAATTTATCCTATTTAAATATCATAATAATTTGAATTTAAATATCAATGTTAATTGGACTTTGAACAAAATTTTTTTTTATCAAAATCTCGTTCAACCATGTAGATTAGTTGACTGCCTCTTAATCATTAGTCAATTGGTTCATTAACTTTCCTGAAAACTCTTATTTCTTGGTCAAGTCATCACCTAAGTGAGAAAACAACCTTCGCCCATGTTACAGGTCACTCTTTCATATCTCACCTATAAAAAGTTCACCTCTTAGACTTTTTCTTAGCTTAGTATTTGGTTATCCTTGATTTACTGTGCCTTCTTGTCTACCTTATATCTAGTCCTTGACCTACCAATACTTCACCTGCCAATACTTATTGGACTTTAGATTTTTGTCAGTACCTAAGGGACTTTTCTTACCACATATCTATTTAACCTTGACCTAGTTGAACTTTTCACAGCTCTTATTAGTCTTTCACATTGTACTTGCAATGCTAACGTCAAAATAAACTTGCACACTTAATGTAGAATAACCTTTGCCAACTAAATCAAAACCCTAAAGTCGAGTTTAACCACTTGGTGCTTGTTTGCACCAATAATCTCCACTTTTTTGATATTCGATAACCTATTTAAAGTTAGGAAAATAATAATAAAATATTTAAAAATTTGAATGAACAAAAAAATAAAAGCAAGATCATTTATTTTATCTTACTTTCCCCCTTTGTCACACATCAAAAAATAAAAAGAGTAAATGAAGTTTTCCTCATATAAGAAACTTCCCTTGAGTGAGTATATTCTATATTGTGAACACAATTTGAACCATGAAATTAAGTTTTAAGTTATGGGAGTCAATTGCAATATAATATAATCGACTAATAAACAATAAGTAGTTGACTGTTGGCCTTGAGTCGAGTACCCAGATGACTAGGCCATACCCTATTTTGATTTATAGTTAATTGATGTGTGAATCTAATGCCTTCTTTTCAAGTTTTAGAACATTTTGGATTAGTTGACTTCTTGACATTCTTTAGTCAACTCATGGAAACCATAGCATTTCCTTAAGTTTGGGATATGATTAGCCAACTAATGTTTTGTTGTTAGTTGATTGCTATATGTTTAATCATTCAACTCAATAAATTATTTAGCACAAAAAATATTTTTGTGAAAATAACTCTATTTTGAATAACATTTTGAAACTCTATTTTGGAATGTCCAATTATGATCTTTAAACTGTGTATATTAATTATGCACAAGTCTTTCTCATAGTTAGTCAAAATAATGATTCATGAAATAATTATCTTCTTGGTTCAAAGTGATTCATCATAACAAGTATAATAAACTAAGAGCATCTTCCTAGTGTCTTGATCATGTCTACATGCCTCAGTAGTTCATAAACAAGTTATCCTAATGTTCTTTGCGAGATGTATAAAGGTATATCCCTACTCTAGGTGACCATGCATGACTAAATTAGTTATTCTATTTATAAACACATACTAAGCTTCCTCTTAAGGGTGCTAAATTATGCTTGGGAAGTGACTTAATTAAAATGTCTACTATGTTTGACTTTGACTCAATAAAATCAAGTATAATGTCGTTTCTTGCAATATGATCCCTAATAAATGATGTTTGATGTGTGTGATTCATGCCTATATTTTTTTATCCTATTTTACATGTATTTACTATATTACATGAGTATATTTACATAAACTTCTAACATTTATATTCATTTTATCATTTTAGTTTAGATGACTGTGGTTTATGTCTTTTATTGAGGAGGTGGAGGTTTTGGCTTTGGAGCATAAATTAGAGATGAAAAGCCTAAGGATATCATGATACACGGCTTGCTCGTGGTCCTTGCCATAACTGTGTACTATCCTTGGTGGCAAAATGAGCATCAAAGCAGCACACCTAATGTCTAGCACCAAACAAGGGATGGTTGTGTCACTTGACATAGTCGTGCCCTAGGTTGTGCCTTTGATGAGGAGACTCCAATGTTGAAAATGGTCCGATCACGTCCAAACTTCCAGTGTCCACCACGACTAGGTTGTGGTATCCCACACAGTTGTGGCATCCCACAATTGTGGTATCCCACACTATCGTGGCATGCCACATCTTTTTGATGATTTAGGAATTCTATTAATTTTATTAACCTTCCCGACTTTTTAGGAAAATATGTTAGGGTTTCTCTACTTATTAGGAAACCCTGTCAAGACTCCAAAATTATAAATAGAGGCAAGAGATGGCAACTAGAAGGAATCGAGGGGTTCTCGAAAGAGACCATAAGGATTGAGTGATCCAGTGACAGGGGATCAAGGAGAAGGCTGCTTCGAAGACAGGAAGCTATGACGTCGATGATCGATATATTTGAGTAGTTTTCTTATTGTATGACTAAGAAGTAACTTGATGTTTTGTTAGACGAAATAATCCTCTTTTCATTAATGATGTACATGATACTTGATTTATTCTCCTCATTTTCTTTCTTCTATCTAGGTTACTAGGTTCAAGTTGGATAGTAACCTCACTAGGGTAGACCAAGGGGTGAACCCTAACTTGTAACCATTGCATATAAATATAAGATTGGATCCACAAGGAATAGGAATGTATGTAACGATGAACTCTAATCTCCGACCTCTAGAACCAACTTAAGGGTTTGTCTACAAAAAATAGCCAAGCATCCCGTGTAACAGGTGGGATCAAACTCGGATCTTCTACATGACAGATGGAAATCAAATACAGGTCACCTGAGAAAGTAGATCAAATTCTTTCGAGACTTTCACAATTTATCATAGAACTTAAATGGTCTATCTCAATTCACTTTATGAGTTGCAATCGGGATAAACACATCAGTGTTTCCTTTCTTTACTTCTATCCATAGGTACATCTGATTAACTTGGCACAAATCCCTTCAATGTGATCTTACGTTGAAATAAAAGAGATGCATTCATCGACAATCATCATAATGAAGCTAAAATCACAGGATTGCCTTCCAAACTAATTTTCTCATCGTTTTCATTTGATCACTCTTATTTCTCTTCCCGCAACACAAACATTTTCTTGATTGTCTAGATAACCTCATTTGCGAATATTTTGATACTCAACAACACAGTCCGAGTTGATAATATTTTCATTACTTGACGACATCGTGTACTTGCAGTACAAGCACATCAAAATTTTGACATTATTGTCGAAGAATGTTTCTTTGTTGATATCAAGTCTTATTTATAATTCGGTTAATCTAGATTATTTATTTATTTATTTATTTTATTTTCTCTTTTTATTAGAAAAATATTTTCTCTTTATTTCCTTTTCCCCTTTTTCTTTTTTTCTTTTTCCTTGCATTCTAACATGGATGCTCAAACTTAATAGTTTCATAAACTTAATGTGGGGAATTTTGTTGACAATTATTGTGAGATTTATGGTATAATAAATTATATAGTAGACAATTGCACAATCTTATTTACACCTTTGCATGAAGTACAAAAGATACAGTGGGGTGCCATCGATAATTACAATTAGTTGTTGCAGAATGATCGATATCCAGATGCCAATAACCTTGGTTAGAGGGACCCTTTAAAATTTTCTTACAGGAATTATCAGGATCAAGTTGAGGAGAACAACTATCAACCACCATCGAAATTTCATCAAGCACCGAAATCTGACTTGGAAACTTTACTAGATGAAAATAAGGAGCCTATACAACAAATAGACAAAATCAAACAAATCTCAGGTATGTTCGATGACTTAATTGACTATACTAAGATGTTGGAAACTCAATTTTTGCAGGATGTTAGTTTCTTTTTGAGTGCTCTGAATAGATTACCAAGTTAACTCAAGACTAATTCCATTGAACATTGTGATGATATCACTTTGGGGAGTGGTGAAGCTTTGGATCAACCTGACAAGAGAAGGTGGATGACAATGGTGCAAGAAATGAAGAGGTTGTAGATTTCATTGCTCCTACTGAATTTGTGATGTTAGAGATGGATTGTTGGACTCCCTATATTTTAGAAAAGCCTTTCTAGTCACCTTCGAAGTTGTAATCAATATTAAACCCTCTTTGGCGATTGATAAAGGTAAAATTGAACTTGAACTATCTAAGGCTACTAATTAAATTTTTGTGGAGGATGTCTATTGCAGGGTGCATTGTTTACAACAGGAGAAAAAGGAAGAATGTCATGGACTTCCCCCTAACAACCCCTTAGAGTTGAACGTATTTGATTGAGGACCAAGAGATGGAGCTAGCAAGTACCTTGTTCCCCCACAAGCAAGGTTTAAGACATGTGGTGAGCCTATGAGATCAATCATCTTTGATGAAAAGCCAAGAGCCAGTGCCAGGAGAGTGAGGAAGTATCTTGTTTCAACACAACCAAGATTTAAGAGATATTTCCTAAAGGAGCCCATTGAGGGAAGAGGGAAGCACACCCACCTCAAGTCATTCGCTCCCAATTGAGACCTACAAGGGTCAAGATTATGACCTAAAATAAATGCTTCTTGGGAGGCAACCCAAATTTATTTTAGTTTTTTAATTTTCTTTTGCAATTTGAATTTTGGCACTTTATTTTCTAGGTATGTTTAGGACACTTAGAGTATGAGATCAAATATTTTTGGTGGAACGAACACCAACCATGCACAAGGCCCCTTTGTATATTCTGGGACTATGTTGTTGAGTACCAAAATACTTTCGAAGGCGGTTATCTAGGAGATTGAGAAAAGTTGTGTGTGGAAAGAGAAATGAGATCGATCGAATGAAAATGGGAGAAGGCTTAGTTGGAAGGCAATTTTAGGGTTTCAGTTTCCCTATGATGAATGTTAGCGAATACAAATCCTTTTATCTCAATGTATGATTATGAAGGGATTCGTCCTAAGGAAATTGATGTGTCAATGTGGTAAATAAAAGAACGAGGGCATCGATGTGTCTACCCTAACTGCAACTCATAAAATGGATTAGGATAAACCCTTTAAGTTTTGTGACAAATTATAAAAGTCTCGAGAGAGAGAGAGAGAATCACTTTTGGGATAGTTGTGTTAGAGATCGCTTTCAAACAATAGTCTTGTCACTAGAGCTCCATGAACTTTTAGACGTTACCCTACTCGTTAATACTCAATCTACTTTCGTAGGCTACCTTTATTGACCTCCTTGTTGGTGCAATATTATCCCAAGTATCATTGGATTTTAATATTTGGCTAAATGAGTTTAAGTTATGCAATGTTAATGATCTAACATGTGTGATTTGAGTATACAGGAAAGTCCAGGTTTGAAGACTTGACAAATGACAAATGGTGAAGTCCCGAAGGTGCGACCTCTGGAGAAAGACTTAGCATGACGAAGCTAAGGAAAACATCTCAAGCAAGTGCAAGGATGGACACGAGGCTTGTGGAAGATGTTTGAAGGCGTGAGTCAAGGCTAAGGGATGAAGAAGGAAGCTGAAAGGTGATTTTCAGCTTCACCAATCGACTGAGACTAATATTAGTCGACTGGTGTCCTGATTCGAAACACATAGAAAGTTTGGTCGAGTGAAAGGCACTGACTAGTCGACTAGTGGAGTCATCAGTTGACTGATATTTGAATGTTGGGCTGACAGTTGGAGAATTAACCGCAATCTACAAGAGCCGTTGAAGCCCACTAGTCGACTGATCCCTGAGTCAGTCGACTGAGTCGAGAAAAATATAAAAAGATGGATTGAAGATTGGAGACATAAGTGTTTGCACTTTTTCTTCCTTGCATGATCTTCGAGCTCTGTGACTTTCAAAATCTTCCCCCAAACCTCCACTATATATTTATAAGAGGAAGAGAACAATTGTAAAGGTTTTTCCACCTTCAAAGTCGCTTTGAGAAGGAGAAGTTTCATAGTGTAACGTTCGCGTGGTATGTGTGAATCCTTGGATTAGTCACCTTGTAGAGGTGGATACCAAGTAAATCGAAAGGGTTAGCATTGTTTTAATTTTATTTTGCTTTTGTCTTGTGCTTCCTCTAACAATTTTGTAGGCAAGAGCAAAAGTTGCTATTCACCCCCTCTAGCAAACACAACTGTCCCAACACTTCTGTCATTTTGTAAGTTCGGGGTTGATCTCAACTGTCACGATGCCTACCTATCTACTCGTAGACAAGTTCTCAAGTTGGTTTTAGAGATCGAAGATTGGGGTTTGCCGATAAGTGTGACCCCCTCTCTTTATTGATCCGATTGTATGTTTATATGCAATGATAATGGCTCAAGTTCACCTCTCGGTCTATCTCAAAGAGGTTAGTATCTAGTCAAATCTAACAACACACAATTGGATGGAGTGAAATAAACTAAAACTAATCAATAAACACATGCAGCATAGATAAAACGAGGATCAATACATTAAACTTGTCCAATAAAATATTAAGTTACTTCCTAATCCTAGAATTAGAGAGACTACTCCATGATGGAGTTACAAAATGAAGAGATAAGAGTTAAGTTCAGAAAAGAATAGAAATTATCTTTGGTTGAACTCCAATCGCTATGGACGGTGGTGAATTCTCCACTCCTTACACGATGACCTTCTCCTCGATCACCTATCATGGGATCACCCAATCTTTATAGTCTCTTTTGAGAATCCCTCAATGTTCTTTGGACTGAGGCCATGGATTCTTTTTATAGCTTTTGAAAGTGACTTAGTCTTCAACAAAATATGAATCTTTAGAGCAAAACTAAGTCAGCGCACCACACTATGTTGGAGAACACGACCTGGCTGTGTTGGCTCCTAAACCCTAACTCTGGGAAGGTAGTGGCTGACACGACTGTGTTGGATGTCATGGTCTGACTGTGTCAGCCCCTGAATGCTCTGATTTCGCTTCGTTCGCATGCCTTGCCTCGATATATGGTGCACGACCATGGTAGGAACATGAGTAACCCGTGCTAGATGATGGATCAAGGTATTTCTTCTCCAAATGCGTCCAAAAGCTGCTATCTTCATGCCCTATCAATAATAAAATAAAAGAGCAATCTACAGAACTAAAGTGATAAACATGCATGAAAAATCTAGAAGTATATGAAAATATGCTAGTGAAATGTCTAACATAGATGCAAAATAAGCCTAGAAATATAGGTATGAATCACACATAACAAACATCTCTAGACTTAAACCTTTGCTTGTCCTCAAGAAAAAACTTATATTCAAAACCCATGTGTGTGAATAACATCTCATTACCATAGCAAATGCATCTAGTCCTATCAAGTAGTACCACTACAGAGTAACGACATGAATAGTTTCATTGAGGTGTAACTAGAAAGTTCCTTGTGCACAGTGCAAAATAACTCAATTCTCAAGTATTAATTTTCAATCTAAGTTATTTCATCATTCTATCATATTTCCAAAGTTCCACACAAGAGACACTTACTTTATGCAAGGATTGTCTCCCAGTAATGCTTTGTACTACTCGCACAAGGTTTCAAAGAAGCACTTGATGTCAAGGTAACAAATAGGTACTACCTAATCGTTATTTATTTATTTTTGAGAATACTTATCTATATTGGTAGATTTTTTTTTTATCCTTGACTCTTATGTTTCTCCAGTAACTAAAATGTGTTGGGGGTCATCTAAGGATACCAAGGTATTAGTCCGACAAGATGAATTATGACTCTTTTTTAAATACCTCAACTTTTAAGACTAAGTTTCAAGTGTAAGTGAAAAAGGGATACTATCATGTAGGCCTACAGTGAATTTTTTTTGACTTAACAGAGCTCATGTAATATTACTACAAGATAAGAAAATATGGATCGCTAAAAGGTATGAGCATGCTATCACAAAGTCATTATGTTTTAACATGTTATGGCTAGCTATAAGAGATAAGAAAAATGCATGAGTGTTAAAAATTCAAATTGCAAGAAGGAAATAAGATGCATGAGAGAAATAAGCAAATAAATACAATGTCATGGTGCATGCTAACTAAAGAAAAGTGACTAACTCCCCCTATACCTAAACTAAGCATTATTCTCAATGAAAAGAGAAAGAAGAATATGGAAATTTACTATGGACGAAAAAGGAGAAGAGAATGACCTTATCATGTTTGGGGGGGGGCATGATCGTGTGGGCTGGCATGACTCAACCATGTCTACCTCTGAGGTGGTGCAGGAGTTCAACTAGTGGATGGCACAGCCAAGTCGTGTCAGGCTTTGAGTGGTTTGGCATGCCCGTGGTAGTTGCCATAGGCTCCCCGTGCTGCTTCCTGGAACTTGTTGATCAAGAATAATGAATCATGATCTTAAACACCCATAGACCTATGTCAATGTCTAGTCAATGTTTCAGAGCATACATAAGAAACATATGATAAGGTCTATGACCAACTAATCCCGAGTGGTTGATGATAGAATGCACCCGACAATAGCTTTATAAAAAGCATTGTCTTGTGGTCTTAGGTCAACTGAGTTCAGTATTTTAGGGTGAGGACCTTCAAAGAAATCAACATATATGGAATCCAAAGTGACATGAGTCTAAGGCTCAGGTAAGGCCTTAGCAAGGTTTGGGAAGCAATATAAAGTATCATTTGTAACCCGACTACAAAGAAATGATCGAAACATGTCAACTTGTTGGCATGCAATCCTAGTTTTGTAGTTGTACTCATCAATTTGCTAAAGAATATGATAAAATTCAGCACATAAATCAAGATTAATGAAATGCATGTAATTTAGCAAATGTGACAATGCATAATAGTTGAAGATTTCCAACACATCTAGATTATATGTGGTGAAAATGGCATGTCTAAGTATCGTGTTGCTATAGAATGAAAGTTTTGTTAGATATTTTAATAATTGAAATAATTCAAAGGAATAGTTGCTACCTTTAGGAAAAGTTATGACTTGTGGGAAAAGTAATGACACTTGGGAAAAGTCACAACCCTTGGTCATTTCAATGTTATGATAGTCTATAAAAGGGCTAAGTTGGATGAAAAACAAACACACTCTCTTGCTCTTCTTTCCCTTGTTTTCTGAATTATCTTACTTAGTGCAAAGTAAAGGCAATTAGCTTCATCTAATCCTAAAATATATTTGGTCTTTGTGTTGCACAATTTATAGACCAAATAAAGCTTTAAGGACAGTGTTTTGAAACACGATTTGGAGCCTAGAGTGATCTTATTTTCGAACACTAGCCTTGATATATTTTCCAACAATCTTAAGACTTTATATGCTACCACCCAAAATGGCTAGTGTTGTGAGAGACCTAACTTCCAATATAGTTAAGCTTGAGAGGTTTGATGGTGGCAACTTCATCCGTTGGAAGAAGAGGGTTCATTTCCTCTTGGTGGCTCTAAAAGTAGTTTATGTGCTAAACACCCCAAAGCCAATACATGAAGGAGAGGAGGAGGCATTGGACGAACTCTGTGCAAAAATAGAAATGGGAGATGGACGATGAAATTTGTAGAGGTCACATCCTCAACGCCATGGGGGACAACATATTTGACATCTATCATGCGGTAGGAACCGCTAAGGAGCTATGGGAAAAACTTAAAGCAAGGTACATGACAGAAGACTCCACAAGTAAGAATTTTTTTGTCTCAACATTCTTCAATTATAAAATGATGGACAATAGACCCATCATGCAACAATTCACTGAATTAGAAAGAATGTTAAATCATTTTTCTCAACACAATTTGATTATGGATGAGACAATAATTGTTAGTGTTTTGATTGATAAACTCCCCCCCCCCTTGGAAAGACTTTAAGAGAGATCTCAAGCATAAAAAGGAAGAGATCTCACTTGAAAGTCTATCTAACTCTCTTCGTATTGAAGAAGAATTGAGAAAGCAAGAAACCCCTCAATCAAAGGAGGATGAAAAAGGCAAAGAACCAACTACCAAGGTGAATGTCATAGAACAAAACCAAAATAGCAAATTCAAGAAGAAGACTTTCTATGGCAAGAACAGTGACAAAATCAAGAAAAAGAAAGGCAAGTGCTATCATTGCAAGGAGGGACACAACAAGTATGAGTGTCGTCTTCTCAAGAAGAATGGAAATGCTTCAAACTTTCAAAAGAAAGGCAATGATAAGAAGGCACTTGTAGCCATGATCACCGAAATCAATATGGTTGATGAAGAATTCACCTGGTGGGTTGACTCTGGAGCCACCCGACACATATGTAAGAATAAGGGCTTCTTCAAATCCTTAAAGGAAATTGAAGATCCAGAATCTGTTGTCTACATAGGGAACTCCTCAACAGTACCCATTAAGGGAATTAGGGAGGTGGATCTAAAATTTACTTCGGGAAAAGTTATAAATTTAACCAATGTGTTGTTTGTTCCTGAAGTTAGAAAAAATCTTGTATCGGGTAGTCTTTTGAATAAGTTTGGGTTCAAACTAGTTTTTTAGGCTGATAAGTTTGTGTTTTCCAAGGGTGGGATGTTTATTGGGAATGGTTATCTTTGTAATGACATGTTTAAGCTAAAGGTTATGCCTATCAATAAAAATGCATCCTTTGTTTACTTGATTGAGTCTTCAACTATTTTATGGCATTCTAGACTAGGTCATGTTCATTACAAAAGAATTTATGATATGATTAAATTAGATCTATTACCTAAATGTGCACAAAATGATAATGGAAAATGCAACACTTGTATGCTTAATAAAATAACCAGAATGTCTTTTCCACAAATTGAAAGGAAAACCAATAAGTTAGAATTAGTGCATAGTGATTTATGTGATTTGCATGCAACTCCAACTTTAGGGGGAAACAAATATTTTGTAACATTTATAGATGATTGCACAAGATTATGTTATGTTTATTTGTTGCACTTTAAAGATCAAGCTTTGCAAATGTACAAGTCTTATAAACAAGAAATTGAATTTGCAAGTAATATCTCTATAAAAATTCTAAGGACTGATAGAGGTGGGGAATATTATGATAATTTTTTTTTTGAGTTAACTGGTATCAAACATGAGTTGACTGTACCTTATGCACCACAACAAAATGGCGTGGTTGAAAGGAAAAATAGGGTGTTAATGGAAATGGTTAATTCCATGATGACTAATGCAAGTCTTATTATTTGGATTGTGATTAATTGCATTACCTTTTCAATTTCATTAGTGGATTGTGATTAATTGTATTACCTTTTCAATTTCATTAGAGTAATCTAAAATAAAGTGGTGGTGTTGAATGTGAATATTATGTAACGTGGAGTAAGAATGAGATAGTCTTGGATAAAGATCCATAGTTGGAGAAGAAGATGAATTTCTTCTATATGAAATACTGAATCATTTTGCATTGAGTCTTAAATTTCTATTAATGTTTCTGGAACTTCTATTTCTAAGGTCATAAGTCAAAATACATCTTTATTTGTTTATTGTTGTTTGATTGAAATAAAATCTCAATCCAAGTTATTAATATTATATTTTTTATATTTCAGTTTGCAACATCAATCAAGAACCAATATTATAATCAATCTCAATATAATAAAGAAAGAAGTGAATGGAGTAAATTCGTCTACTCCTATGTGAATGCTTAAGGGTCGTGCACATTATGATATAAATTTTTGAGTTGTATTTACATATTTATGGATATACTTTTGGGTGAAGTTAGTCAAATACATCTCAAGGTTTAACATATGTTAAGTTGGTTAAACATGCCTCAAGTTTGAACTTATGAATTTATTTGTTGGTTTTAATTGTGCAAGTTGAATTTCATTTTCAATTTTATAGATATTTATGATATATTTGTTCAATTGTACAGAAGTAAAAGTAAACATTTATAACACCACAAAATAAAAATTGTAAAGTCATGATCAAATACTTTTACAAAATTTATGAAGTAAAAGATTTTTTTTACTTCGGAATTAATCTAATTCTAAACCAATTATGTATTCTTAGACAGCTAAAAAGGTTTCAATTTTTTACTGGATACAATTTTGATTTTGATTTTGATTTTAAGATGAAATAATAAAAGACTCTTTTACTTCATGTGTATTTACTTTAATATTTATTTATTCATTATTTTGTTGAATATCCGAAGTTTATCAATAAAATTCTACTAATAATAGAATCTTCTACCAATCGTTGATATGAAATAATCTTTCAATATTGCAAGCTCTAGGTTGATGCTACCGGATGAAAGGAAAAAAAGTTAGTGGTTTCTAGAGCAGCAAAACTCATAGACAATTGCTTAAAAAGGATATCATCTTTCAGAAAAGAGTGTAAAGGTAGTTTTGTAGCTTTTTTTTTTGGTTCAGTGTGGACGTTGGGAGTTTACGATTTGGATGGGGGGTATTTTTCAAAAAGAGGTTTATGATTTGATAAATACCATGGTTTATGATTCAGTAAAATATCATAAAGAGAATGAATATTTTTCTAAAGATGTAGTTTTAAAGGAACACTTAAAAATGCGAGGAGTAATTAGTAAATATTCTGTCGTATTTGAGAGTGCCCTAATGTTTACGGCGACAAAATAAAATAAGTAAACGGGTCCGAGAGTCTACTTCCGTTCCTTTCGTTGAATGGAAATGTCAAACGTCTGCAATACACCCAGCTACTCACCATGTGCTCCGCTACTTCTAAAGTCGAGGTATTTCCTGTCCCCCTCAATTCAGGAGACACACCATCTTTCTTCTCATCATCAATCATCACGTCGTGATGATGTCATAAAGCCAGCATTTCGCAGGATTAGAAGGAGCCTGGTGCCTCAGAGTCGACGGGGGATCTCACCGTACGACTTAGGAAGAAAAAGGACGACGAGCAGCTCTTTCTCCCACGCCCTCGATCAATCGCGAAATCGCGTGGTGGCAGGGACGGACGAACCGCGGGGCAGGTGCCAAGCGCGGTAGGCAGACTGGGACCTAGCGAAGGCCCCTTCTTCGCCGCCGCCGCCGCCGGCGAAATCTGGTGGGTTTGAGGTCTTCACGGAGCGGAGAGGTAGCTTAAAGTCGCCGGCTCGGAGTAACTGTACACCCCGCATCCGCGGGGCACAGATCCGTCTGCAACCGAAATGGA
>JBBMKF010000084.1:2091275-2104382 GCA_037834155.1 Curcuma caesia | reverse complement strand
ATGAGAGTATAGGTGGGGAGAACAGATGTTGGAGGAGCGCATGCCGGATCTTAAGCAAATGCCATTATAGGACATTTCCATCTAATTTTTTAAATTAATTTTTAATTTATAAAAGGCATGCACATTGACTTCCTTTTTTCTTTTTCTACCATAGAGATCAGAATTCCTTGTATATATACACGCACACTTTAAACAAATTTTTTATTTAGTTAAAATCATAGAAGTCAACAGCTTTTAAGTTCCCTTGTAAGAAGGCTTTAACCTCAAAGCGATGACTTTTTTTATTTTATAAAAAGTATAACCACGAAAAAATAATTCAGCAAAAATAAAATCAATCATCCGAATGATTTCACATGGTCGATTTTCTACGAAGAGGTAGATTGAAAAACTACAATTAACGACTACAGAAAAGGACATTATAACAGTTTCATCAAGATTCGACCCTTGTCTACTTTAGTAAATCTGTCCTACATTAATCAACTCAATCATACTTCCAAAACAATCACGACAAAATACAAATCATACTTCCATATTATTTTTCACATGAGAGGCCGTTAACTTAGCTAGGCTCAATCAACTTTTAAAGCCTAATCATATAGTATCATTCTGTTATACCAAATAGAATAATATGGACATAAATTTATTAATGTTCGACATTATGAACAATGAAGAATTTGACAAGTAATGTAATTGAGCCAATGCAAATTAAGATTCTTTACAATTGTACATAAAATCAAACGTCTAAATTTTTGTGTTCCTATAAAATTGGCATTAATGCAGCTCCAATAATAGTTTTCAAAATTGGTCAATCCTTCTTCTGTAAAAGGTGTCATCATCTTAGCGGTCTCATACGATCGGTCCCATGACTATTTGTGAGGAGGTAAATCAAAAAATTACAGTTGATCACGACGCAGAAAGATATTACCTGGTTTCGCCAGGATTTGAACCTTTACCCTCTTCTGCAACTCTGTGTGTCGTAACTAATTCAGTTATATCCTGGAGATCAAAATTAGAGACCCGCTGGTAGCAAGATCCAACATTTGCTGAAAAACCGGGGACAATTTTTTTGTCAAAAAGTTATTCAGAAAATCTTTGAATCACATAAAACCCATTTAAAATCAACCCAAAATAGGCTAATAATGCTAAAACCCAAAATTGCTTCTAACACAGTAAGTGGCTGATGCAGAAGCATCGAGGCAAATGTGGACGAATACAAGTACCCAACAAGAAGGGGAGATTCTGGGCAGAAATAATTCATAATATTTTCTTATCGTTGCTTCTAGTACTTTCTAGCGCTGAATCCGGCGAAACCAGAAGCACCGTGAAGTTTCTGGAAGGAGATGCAAAGATCTTTCTGGATGTCTTTTTAGTTTCGACCACTGTCGATAAATAATCGCTCGATCGACCATCTTCCAAAACTCAACAGTTTGAAGTTTCACGTCTCCACTTTACAATACAACGTTCGATCGGGATTCAACCTTCAGATCTCTGCTATCAGCTGCGATGCCGACGCGGACAACGGGGAAACTAACGCAGGACTGGGAGCCAATGATTCTGAGCCGGCGAAAGCCCACCGCTGGCGCCGTGAAGGATCCCAAGGCCGTGAACCAGGCTTTACTCGCTGGGGCCGCAGTCGAGACCGTGAAGAAGTTTGATGCCGGGACGAACAAGAAAGCGGGGGCGGGGCCGGCAGTGTACGCGCGGAAGCTGGACGAGTCGACGGAGCCGGCGGTGCTTCAGCGGGTGGGAGCGGAGGTGCGACAGTCGATCCAACGGGCGCGGCTGGCGAAGAAGATGAGCCAGGCTGAGCTGGCGAAGCTTATCAACGAAAGGACGCAGTTGGTGGGTGACTACGAGAGTGGCCGGGCTGTGCCGAACCAGGCTGTGTTAGCCAAAATGGAGAAGGTTCTCGACGTTAAGCTGCGGGGTAAACACAAGTGACCCAGCCGGCCGTACGTTTGTATCCTTGCAAGGTCCGAACTCTCGATTTCGTTAGATATCCTTGATTGTGTGTATATAAGATCCTATAAATATAAATATGATATATGATTGTACAGTGATCCGAATGATAATTTAAATATTTGTGGCAACTAATCAAATTAGAATGGGTAAATTGATGAAAAAGATATTAATACGGTGGAAGGCTACACCGAGTGGTATGGCTACGACGTGGCTTTAGAATAAGAAAGGAACATGAATCATGAAGAATATTTGAGGGTGGTTAGTTGACAACTTACACGTCAGATTTTGATAGTAGTTTTCGTTAAGGATTCCGTTTTAAATTTGACATTTGTTCGATGTCACGTATTGACCTAAAGTTTTGATCTCGATATTTATTTGGTATTATATGTTAATTTCATCTTGAGCTTAACACTGACCTTGCTCGACATTATGTGTTGATTTCATTTTGATCTCAATATTACGTGTTGATCTCATCTTGAGCTTAAGCACTGACCATAAGTGTCGACCTCAACATTTGTTTGATATTATGTGTCGATTTTATTTTAGCCTCGAGCACCGACCATGAGCTCCAACATTGGTACTTCTTCAGCATCTCATGTCGATCTCATGTGGGTTTCGAGCACTAATCTCGAGTTTTGACTTCGGCATATGCTTGGAAGCACGTGCCGATTTCATCTTCACCTCATATTTTGATTTCAAGCTTCGACCTCAACATTTATTTGGCATCATGTGTCGATTTCATCTTGACCTCAAGCACTAACCTTGAGGTTCGACCTCGGTATTTATTCAACATCATGCGCCTCATTTTGGTCTTGAGCACTGATCTCGAGCTCCGACCTTGACATTTACTCTGCATCACGTGTCGATTTCATCTTGATCTCGAGCACCGACTACGAGTTTTGATTTCAGTACTTCCTCGGCATCATATGCAGATCTCATCTGGACCTCAAGCTCCAATCTCAACACTTACTCGGTATCACGTGCTGACCTCATCTTGGCCTTGAGTATTGATCTCGAGTTTCGACCTCGACATTTGCTCAATATCGTATGTTGACCTCATCTTGATCTCGGGTCCTGACCTAGAGCTCTGATCTTGATATTTGCTTGACATCACGAGCCCACTTCATCTCGGTTTCACGTCCCAACTTTTATGTCTATTAGGTCTCATTATATATATTGATATTGTTTTGGTGTGAATAAGAGGGTGGGTCAATCACGTACAATTAATTTTTATGATGAATCAACAATAACGTGGAATCAACTAGAGGAGTCGATCAATCGGGCTTTAGCCATCAGGAAATTCGTATCTTTTAAGAAGACTCAATAAGAGGTTAGAAAGGAGGTCAAGGTGTGCCTTGGTGTTGTCCCTCCAACGCTTAAATCAGAATACTATGAAAAAATGATCAAAGAATATGAGTGTGTTATTAAAGTATTAAAGATTCCATATATTTGATTGGAGATGTAAAATGCCTTTTATTTAAAAGAAAGAACTCACCTCTACATTAATTGAAGTCCTTTTACTTTAATGAACATGACATTTCCTTCAATTTTAACGGGTGAGGTCTTCTCGAATGAATTCTGACAGTCATGACTTTTCGAATGCAAGGAACATCTGTGCCCTTCAGATACTTAATTTTGACTTTTAAGTAATCAGTAACTTTACCTCTTATGTGTAATTATATGTAACTGGCATAATCTTTTATATGACTTTTCATTTTTAGTGTAGTACATAACTGTATTAACAACCTAACTACTTAACTGACACCATACTAAGTTTTTATTGAATAAAATACTTTTGAATTCAGTCAAACTCTCTTCAAAGGTTCTGAGTCTTTTTTTTACCTTAGATCTTTATGATGGACATAATTTGATTTCTCTCTATAACGAATTTGAATTATGGAAAGACAATCCGACTTCTTTCTGCAATAAATCTGAGTCATGAGGAAATCATCCAACTTTTTCCCGTAACAAATCTGAATCATAGGGAGATGATCCAATTTCTTTATGTAACGGATCTGAGCCACAAGAAGATTATCCAACTTCTTTCAATTCTAACGGGTGAGGTCTTCTCAACTGAATTCCGACAGTCATGAATTTTCGAATACAAGGAACATTTGTGCCCTTTAGATACTTAATTATGACTTTAAAGTAATCAGTAACTGTCTCTTTGCCTCATATGTATAATTATATGTACTGACATAACCTTTCATCTAACTTTTCATGCTTGGTGTAGCACATAACTGTATTAACAACTTAACTACTTAATGACACAATATTAAGTTTTCTTTAAATAAAATACTTTTGAATTTAGTCAAACTCTCTTCAAAGGTTCTGAGTCTTTTTTTACCTTAGAACTTTATGATGGGCATGATTTGATTTCTCTCTATAATGAATTTAAATTATGAGAAGACAATCTGATTTCTTTCTGCAATAAATCTAAATCATGAGGAAATCATCCAACTTCTTTCCATAACAAATCTGAATCATATAGAGACAATCAAATTTCTTTATGTAATGGATCTAAGCCACGAGGAGATTATCCAACTTCTTTCTATTTTAAAAACTACCACATATAATATTCATTAACCTAAATCAAGATATTTATAGGTGGCAAAAATATTGACATAGTCCATATTTTTAACTCCTAGATCATATATTATTACTAATTTTATAAAATAAAATTTAATAATTTTTGTATAATTATTATAAGTATTTTCTGATTTCTCTATATGGTAGGTGATGTATATAAACATCCAAAAGGAATAGAACATCAAAACCTTGACATACCGAGGTAGGCTTATGTTTTCTTATAAATAAAAGAAATTAATGTTCATCGAATCGGCATCCGTGAGCTGACCAACAATTGGCAAAATTACGATATTGACATCTCCAGGCCTTCCAGAACAAAATCATTGATACTTCACGACCCTAACGATGAGTACTCTCCCGAATACCTTCTTTAGTTACAAACACATCGCGGACCCAGAAAGAGTCGGTTCTGGTATAGGTGAGTATGTGGCTGGGTGAGTGCAGTCTTTGAATCCGCAAGGCAGTTCCAGTTCCGATTCCAATTCCTCATCTTCCACCTTCGTTCGATCGGATCAAACAAAAGCAGCGCGACTTCGAGGAGGAGGAGAAGGCATGGCGAGGTGCGTCGTCCCTGTAGTGGTGGCGTATGCAACCGTAGCCCTTTTGTTCTTCCTCCTCCTCTCCCTCCCTCCACGCCGCCAGCATCGGCCGCACCGCCGCCTCAAGCTCCGAACCGCCGCCATCGTTCTTACCCCTGGCGACCACCATCGCATCCCTTTTGACCCGATTATCTCTGAGATGGAGATCATCCGCGACGATCGTGAGTGGGAGAGGAATCGCTTTGTTTCGATAGGCGGTGCCCCGCCCGCCGAGCCCCAGCCGGAGTGGGAGACACTCATGGACGCTGAGGACTACATCAACGACGAAGACAAATTCAATGTCACGGACCGCATCAAGATTCTCTTTCCCAAGATCGATGTTTCGCCTCAAGACGGGTTCATTACCCACGAGGAGCTCACTGAGTGGAACTTTAAGCAGGCCGAGAACGAGGTATTGCACCGGACTCGGCGAGACATGGAGCTCCGTGACAAGGACCATGACGGGTGCATCTCATTCCAGGAGTACGAGCCTCCAAACTGGGTCCGCCGAACTTACGGTTAGTGAAATGTCACGCTTTTCAAATATATTTTAGGTTTCTTTTGGATCACACAAATTTTTTTATAGACCTGATATTTCTGTTCTAGCTCGAGAAATTTAGTCTTTATGTGGAATTATCGTTTAGTTTGTTGCTTAATTTGCAACATGGAGTTTACTTTGTTTTTGAGGATAGGATCTAGACCTTGGAACTAGTCTAATTGAAGTTTGTTTTCAATCTTAAAGTTCGATTGAGGATAAAGCAGTATATCGCATCAGAGATACGACATGAAATTAAACTGTTAGGATCTTTTTCCTCCAATCTGTGGCATAAATTCTGTTCTTGACTTCAAACGGCTACAGAAATAAAATAACGATGCAAGTTTGGAAGAGTGGATAGGAGAAAATATAAAAAACTTTAACCTCATCTAACAGATAAAGTGTACCTGAATTTAATATGTCATACATGAGCTTTCCTCGAATAAAGTTTTCTAGTATTTCTGAATTGGGAAGAATTATTTCTGAGTTAAAAATATCCATAAAAAACACCTTGATGGCACAAAATAACTCATCAGCCAAAAATAATACCAAAATCTTTCTGAGTCTTTTTTTTTTCCAAATTGAAAAGAACCATTTCCGAGTTCAAAGTGTCAATCAAACAATACACACACACACACACATATACTAGAGGCTCTCTAGGAGTTCAGAGGAATATTTGCAATTTTATTGAGTTGAAGAGAACAATTTTTTGGAGTAAACCATTAAGATGTTTTGCAAAAACTCATTGATAACCCAAAAGAATTCATTTTTTTGCTAAAAATTATACCAAAAGCTTCTTGAGAATCTCAGGAAGAGCATTGCCATTTTTTTCATTTAGAAGTACAGTTTTCTAGTTCAAACTACCCATCTATGTGATTACAAAAACTTCTTGATAACCCTTTTTAATTTGCTTCCATTCAAAAATATATAATTTTCTCTCTATATATTTGTTTTTTACAAATCCACTTTTTTTATGTTTGAACAATAAAAAAATTAAAAAGAAAAAGATGTTAATTTCATCAAGTAAGGGTATCTTGGGGTAGAAAGAGGAGGTGCAAGAATTTGGAAAAATAGAAAGTTAGGTGTGCCTGATGAAATTGTAAGATCTTGTGAGTCAAATGTTTCCATCAAAGAATAACGATGCCATTAATTTTAATTTATCCCTATTTGGATGATAATTCATACGACAATAGGCATATTCAATCAAACAACTTACAGCCAACTCAACAACCAAGCTTAAAGCATAATAAACTATCAAGACAATAGACTAAATCCAAATGCAAATGAAGAACTAATTGCAAACAAGACGAATTGAGGTTTTATTAAGAATTGCATCCTCCATGAACATCCTTCTCAAAATTTCAATTAAAATCACATTTTCTCATATTCAATATCTTATTTTACAACTTACAATAAATTTTAATCTTTATTTGCTATTATAACAAGCCCTTGATTGGTCCCTTGTCTTAGATTCCTCCTATCTCCCCCTAGGTTGTTCTTGTACGAGGTTCACCTTAGTCATTGATCTAAAGATACCTTAAAGCCGCTTACAATCTTCTAATTTTCTTTTACAGATCAATCTAACTAAAACAAATATGTCTCAACAAAGAATACAAACACTCAATGCACGTTCTATAGGACCCAAGCAAACAAGCAACAAGAAATGATAGAACTAAATGATGAAAGGATTTGGAATTGCTCATGCAATGTAGTCAATTCTTAATGCCCCAGTGTGTTTAAGTTAGTGTATGGTAGATCTTTAAGGTCAAAAAAGGCTTTTAGAGGAGTAAATACTTGAGCATTAGGTTCTTGCAAATTTGGAATCAATTGAATGTCATTTAGGAATGGGTAGAGAATGGGAATCCTTTGGAGAAAGATATATCAGTTAGACTGAAAGGACACGAGATTAAGCTGAATCAGCCATTTCAAATTGCTTGAAATTGTAAACTGGTAAACAAATCTAAGTAATGCACATGTCTATTAATTGGCGAATTGGCATTTGCAACTATCCTCCTATCACTTGTAAATCTTCTCAAATTTTGTTTTTTCCTTTTGAATCATTGGTTTTCTGGGCAATTTTTAGCTTGTAAGAGCTTTAGGAACAAGTCTAGGAACATTAACAGGATCACCTAGAGGGTTTTAGGATAGGTAGAAAGGTTTTAGGTTGGTTTGGGATTTGATATCTAAAATCAGCTGACACCATGTCTTGGTACCATGAATTCAATTTGCTCTTCTTCTAACACCTCCACTTCAATTATGCTCCCTCTGCTCTAAGAGGTGTCCAAGTGGGTTTTTCATGTCGGTAAATTTCATTTATGGATTTCATAACTGAGCTCACTAAATTTTTTAGATTGACCAATAACTCAATTCCATTCAGTAGTAATAATTCGTTAGTTATCATCAAACTTAAGAATGCATTCTAATATTGTATGGCAATAACCTAACATGATATTTTGGGTCAACATTACTGCATTTATGATGTTGCTTTGGTCCTTTCCATTGAATTGATTACACAACTTATGCTGCATCTTTCATGGTAAGTATAACCCGGCTTTCATAATATAAACTTATAAAGTTTATCACTGAACATTTTAATATAGTTATCACAATAGAACTTTTGTAAAGTTGATGGTTGGAGCCCTTCCTTGATCCATGCGCCCCCATATCAATCAGTTGGGTATATCTCACATGGGCCTACTAGGTCATGTTAGATACCAGAGATACTGTTTAAACTTTTATTCTGTGCGACTGTCCGTGATTAAATCATTGTCTGCAGAAACTCTAAAATTTAAGTAGTTTCTTTTTTCTGCTTCTAAATTTGATTTTCGATTACATGTTCTAATCAACTGTGACTGTACTTCAAAGTATGACAGTTGCAATTATCTGTGTTGTACTTTCTGATATTGGAAGCATGGTGATACATATTAATCAACATTAGACTGTTAATGCAAGTTATATTGCTTGTATCCTTTTCATGAGCCCAGAAATATACAAAAGGATTATGTCCGGCGTGACAATTAAATATAAATGTTCTTTTTCCTGTAGTTGAACATGAACGTTGTATGATTAATCTTCTTCATTCCAATCTTTCTAGATTACAATTTAACTGATGAGAAAGTTGGTTGGTGGAAAGAGGAGCACTTCAATGCCTCTGACATGGATGGCAATGGTTGTCTCAATTTGACAGAGTTCAATGAGTATGTTTTCTGCTTCTTTTGTCTCTGCTCTTTTACTCTTTTATTATCGTTACTTACTTTCTTTGGTTTGTTCCTTCAGCTTCCTTCATCCAGCTGACACTGATAATCCAAAGTTGATT
Source organism: Curcuma caesia (assembly GCA_037834155.1). Classification (NCBI taxonomy): domain Eukaryota; kingdom Viridiplantae; phylum Streptophyta; class Magnoliopsida; order Zingiberales; family Zingiberaceae; genus Curcuma; species Curcuma caesia. The sequence continues at coordinate 2,095,402 of JBBMKF010000084.1, read as the reverse complement.
GAGTGGTTATGTGGAGAAGAGATAAGGTGCAAAATTTACCTTGAACAATTATATATAATGCTTATGAATTGTTCTCTTCCATCCTTCATCTCTAGTTAGAAATCTGGGCTGTATTGCTCCATAAGCTAGTTTTGCAGATGTCTTACAAGTGTTCCTAATGTTAAATATTTTATCCCCGACTTCTATGATTATGAATTATTCAGTTTGTATTCGTCTGAGTTTGGCTGGTAATGAAATATCTGGATCATCAGTATTATTATATGTGCTTTCTTCACATGCTTTTTCCTCCCTTATTGAGTTTATAAAAACAGCTATTTACACTTTAGTAGAAGAAATGCAACTGTGCATATCTGTTTGGTATAATGTGCCATTATACATATCGTTTGGTATGATCCTCAAACATGAGCTTTGCATCTCTTGCAACTACTGGAGACAGTAATTTTTTTTTATGGTTGTTCTCAAATTCAGTGTTGTGTCAAGACTGGTCAAAAAATTTAAGTGTCCATCGTATTGGACTAGTGGAATTGGTCAAATGGAAATGCCAGAAAAATTAAAGAAAGATAAAAAATATTTTGTTATAAAAATGATGTTCATAGCGAAGATACATATTATGCATTATGAAATTGCATAGTAATGGGATATTGATAATGAATAGTAAAATTAGTTAATTAGATTATTCATATTATAAACGATTTCATGGTGTTGTTATTATTAGGTTAATAGTATCACATCATTATTGTTGTTATTTAATAAAAAAAATTATCTTACATTATTAATAGATAATCAATTATATTTTATTAATATAGAACAAAGATTTAATACTATCACATTCGTTAGCACAAAGCTATTAAATGATATTTTTATGTTAATATATTATTTACTAGAATATATTATTATCTAATATTCTATATTATTGGGTCTAATTGGGATGGTGTTTTGACACAATATTGATTGAAGAGGAATTATATTCTCTCTTAATCAATGATATTATTTAATATTTGCAATAAATACTAAATAAAGAAGAGATGGATGAGACACTTGGTCTACTTAGTTGTAGATCACATGCAACAGTGTTTTACTAGTTTCTCATGAGGATGTGGGGAATTTAAGTTAGAATTCAAGAGAAAACAGACTATCTTATGCATGCCTTTCCATGTAGAAAAGTGGGTCAGATTCATCGAGTTTGTCAAAATCAATTTAGTTGGACAAAATTTCGACTTATTTCATCCTTTCAATTCATGATTTGATGGCTTTTCAATCAATTTAGTTTATTTTATCATTTACCCACAGATCATGTTGAAGAAAGTTTGATCAAATAAAAAATCGTATTGACAAAATCCTGAAAGTTTCCAAATAAAAAGGGCATCCTGAATGTACCCTAGAATGTTGGTTTATCGTAGAATGAGATAGGTTCATTTGCAGCCTCATAACGGGTGCCATTTTCATCATTGACTTATCATCTTATCCGGAGGATTAATGGGAGTAGCAAAATCCGAGTTGTGGAACCTATTACTACTGAAACGTGAAGAACAACATTTCCCAAATAGTAGAATTGTTGAATTTGTTGTGTCCAAGGGGAATTAACATGTCTCAGTCATGTCACTCAATCAACATGTTAGCCACACAGGGTTGTCTTTATCTTAAATAGGCTAAGTAACCATCATGGCCAACATATAAAAGATGGTATACTCAATTGTTATTCAATTTCACATTTGAAATAGCAATATTACTTGTAGTTTATTTACAATTTGAAGCATCGGCCTTAATTTTTTTTATTGGAACCTTGTCACCTAGTGACAAAGGATCATCTTTACAAAATAAGTGATGGTAACCTTATTTAACTTTTCAAAATCTAACTGGACAATTTAATTAAGCATATGATGTGGCTAAGGTTTTTTTAGGGAACGAGATAGAGACGAAAATGGAAGAAGGCTTCTAAAGTTAACATTTGATGTTGCTAATAAGGTTTGTTTTGCCTTCTCACAGGGAAAGAGATAAAGATGATGATGGAATGTTCAACTATCATGAATACGTAACCAGTTTATTTCGCTTGATAAGAAATTATGATGAATTTTCTAGCTCAACTCATGAGGCAGGCAGTTCAAGTGAGACACAAGCTAAACAATTATTTGCACAACTTGACTTGAACCATGATGGGTATGTCTTTAAGAGATTAACTACAATAAAAATATTATGAAGGCATACAGCTTACTCCATAGTGAATCTTGACCACATCCGCTTTTCAGTTTTCTATCAGCAAATGAACTGAAGCCAATCATTAACAATCTGCACCCATCAGAACGATTCTTTGCAAAGCAGCAAGCTGATTATGTAATTTCCCAGGTATTGTTAAAACTGCATAATAATAATAATAATAATGATAATAATAATAGTAAAATGCTAAAAAATTTAATAGCTCATGAAGGGCATTTTTTTTTCTATATTGAATGATTGTATTTTCTCATAAATTATTTTTCTTCATTATAAGCAATTCTTTAATTAGATATGACGCCACAAAAATTGGTGAGTAATGTTGTATATCTGGTTTCTGTAGAGCTTGATTGCCCCCTTTCACTTGCCATACAATGATGCTTCAATTTCTTCGTTCTTTTTAAATGCTCTATAGTGGCTTTGATCCTTTGAGGTTTGCCAGTTGCTTCCTTTTTGAATATGTTGTCATGATTTGCTGGACTAATGTCTCATCCAATTCAACACTGTTTCATCTCTTTTTTCTTAATATATTTGGTAAATTATAGATAGGAGTAAAGGGCACAATGCCTAGCTGAACTTTCATATAGTTGGTCTGATCTTTCATTCTACTTACTATTATTTTGAAACGTATTTTGTCATGGAGTTGGTCAATCTATATGCAAAATGCTCACCGCAATTGTGATGTAGGAAAGAGGAACTGTAGTTTATCGTGGGTGCACTTTTTTTCATTTTCTCTCCTAATCTTTTCCTTTTCAAATTTGAATAAGATCATTGTGGCATTTGTCTTTTTTTTTTTTTTTGTGAATCTCGTGTTGTTGGTTTTGAATTATATAATTGTGCTATGTATATTAAGGAAATTTCTTATATCAACTACTTTTCTGAAGAATTGAGATGTTGCAGCTTTATTTGTGAAATAAATAGAATTGTAATTTACCAAAAAAACAGAATAAACTCTATTTTTTTCACTAATCCGCTAATAATCATGACAACTTCAGGCTGATACAGATAAAGATGGTCGTTTAAGTTTGAAAGAGATGATTGACAACCCTTATGTATTTTATAGCGTTATCTTCAGTGAGGAAAATGATTATATTTATCATGACGAATTCCGTTAACTCCATAGGTGTGTATGCCTTTCAGTACTGATCCACTTTTTGCAATTTGTAACTAGTGAATGAAAAAGTTTCTGCTTTCTACAGGGCTGAAGTGCAGCAGATGTAAACGATTCAGGTTATTTTTTGTGAATTTTACTGCAATTAGATAATTCTTTTTGTTTCTTCAGAAAGGATTTTCCCAGTAAGCACTTTCTGCTTTCGACAGGTTTGAAGTGCAGCAGATGTAAAGGATTCAGATTAATTTTCTGTGAATTTTATTGCCGGTAGATAATTCTTTTGTTTCTTCAGTAAGGTTTTTGCCAGTAAGTACTCTACTTTTGATACTCAATCTCGGTGTTAATGTTTTTAGTCATCGGATTATGAATTCGTCTTGCATCATCTCTTTGGCAGGTTGTGGATTTGGCACACTCCGAGTGTATCAACAGCAAACTTATTTGATATTACTTGTTTACGGCTTGGATTGTGCATTTATGCACCAAATACCAATTTTCCTTCTGTGAAATTATATTAATTTATTGTATTATAGACAAATTCAACCATACATACTCATTTGTTTCGATGACTTGGTATACCACAAAATGTCACGTGTTATGAAGTTTCGATGAATTATGATTAGGGCTGAGCAAAATCTTGATTATTTTAATTTATTCCATTTGGTTTCGATTTTAAATTTTAAAATTTGATTAAATTGAATCGGCATTAATAGATTATTATGTTATAAATAATTGATTGTTATACTTGAAGCGTGTGCAATTCAGTTAATAAATTGAATTTTAGGATTCAATATTAATCGATTAATGA
>JBBMKF010000084.1:2057413-2067886 GCA_037834155.1 Curcuma caesia | reverse complement strand
GTAAAGTGTTACCTTTTCCTACTTATAGTACTCGTGCTAATTCATGTTTTGAGATTATGCATAGTGATGTTTGGGGTGTTACTCCTATCATTTCACATGTGCAGTATAAATATTTCATGACATTCATTGATGACTGTAGTCATTTTACATGGATATATTTTTGACATACCAAAGCTGAAGTGTTAACTATTTTTAGAAGTTTTGTGGCTTATATTGAGACTCACTTTTCCACCTCCGTTAAAGTTTTACGATCTGATAATGGTGGCGAGTATATCTCGCATAATTTTCAAGCTTTCTTACAACAGAAAGACATTATATCTCAACGATCATGCTCTTATACCCCTCAACAGAATGGGGTAGCTGAACGAAAGAACTGTCACTTGCTAGATATGGTTTGCATTGTACTCTTAGAGGCATCAGTTCTGCCTAGATTTTGGGTGAAAGCTCTGTCGACTGTAGCTTTTCTGATGAATCAGCTACCTCCTCAACAATTGAATTTTGATTCTCCTTATAACTTCCGTCTTTTTGGTATGCAACCTGATTATCGTATACTACATATTTTTAGATGTGTTTGCTTTATTCACTTACCTTCACATGAACACCATAAACTTATAGCTCAATCAGTAAGGTGTGCATTGATGGGATATAGTACTTACTCACGAAGGATTTTTGTGTTATATATGATGTTGACACAAATTGACTGTGTATTTTTAGAAATGTGATTTTCTAAATAATGTTCTTCCTAGCTTTAATTATATATCTCTCTCCATTAAGCATTTTAAACTTGATTTTGTCTATCAGCGACAACAACCCCTATCATCACATTCCCAACCCTGATCCAGTGCCCACTTCAGTGGCTCCTCAAAGATCTAATCGCATCAGTCATCCTCCTAATTGGTATGGTTTTTCTACGATTTTAACCAATATTACAATTCCTACCTTTTATTCTCAGGCCACTAAATGTATGTTGGGAGAAAGCTATGCAAGAGAAACTTCAAGCTCTTTTAGAAAATCATACTTGGGATATTGTTCCTTATCCCACTAGTATCAAACCCATTGGTTGTAAATGAGTATATTTTATTAAGTTGGGATCTGATGGCTCACTTGACTGATACAAAGCAAGGTTGGTGGTACTCGAAAATCGACAAGAGTATGAAATTGATTATGAGGAGACTTTTGCACTAGCAGCAAAAATAATGACAGTATGACTTGTTCTAGCTATTGCTGCTTCTAAGGGTTGGTCATTACGACAGATGGATGTTAAGAATATCTTTTTACATGGGGATGTTAAGGGAAAATTTTATATGACTCCACCACCAGGATTATTTTCTACACCCTCATCTGATGTTTGTAAATTAAAAAAGTCACTCTATGGTTTAAAATAGGCTCCGTGTGCTTGGTTCAATAAGTTTCAATCCACGCTTATTCGCTTTTCTTTTGTCCATAGTCAATATGATTCTTCATTGTTTCTTTGCAAGACTGCTAAAGGAATTATTTTACTCCTAGTATATGTTGATGATATCATTATTATAGGGACTAACTTTGAATTGATTTCTCAGCTTCAACAACGCCTTCAAATTAAAGCTCTTTTCATATGAAGAACTTGGGTCCATTATGCTATTTTTTAGGCTCTACAACGAATGGTATTTTCTTAAATCAACATCGTCGTGATGGTCGATCTGTTGCTACTCCCTTAGAAGTGAATGTTAAATATCATCATGATGAAGGTGATTTTCTCTCTGATCCCTCCTTATATAGACGCTTAGTGGGGAGCTTGAATTATTTAACTATTACTCAGCTTGACATTTCTTTTACTGTCCAACAAGTTAGTCAATTTATGCAGGCCCCTCGACACCTACACTTGGCTGTTGCTCGTCTCATTGTTCGCTATCTATAAAATATTTCAACCAGAGGCCTTTTCTTTCCTGTGGATTCTCCTATTCACTTGGTTGCATATAGTGATGTTAACTGGGCTGATTGTCCTGATACTCGACATTCTATTACTGGCTGGTGCATATTCATGGGCAACTCTCTTGTCTCTTGGAAAAGTAAAAAAAGCAAGATCATGTGTCGAAATCCTCCACTGAGTTTGAATATCGTGCTATGTCCTCTGCATGTTCTGAGATTGTTTGGCTTCGAGGACTGTTGGGTGAGTTTGGATTTCCTCAAATGGAACATACTTTGCTTCACGCAAACAATACTAGTACTTTCCAAATTACAACTAACCCAGTGTTTCCCGAGCGCATTAAGCACATAGAAGTAGATTGTCACTCTATTCGTGAAACATATGATGCCCATGTCATTTCTCTGCTTCACATCATCACTGATCAACAAACTATTGATGTATTTATTATGCCTCTCTCAAGACAACGACATCATTTTCTGATTACCAATTTAATGCTTTCTGATCATCAAATATCAATTTGAGGGGGGATATCAATGGCAGAGATTGTGGGCTGTCAATTGATAAGATTATGGTAGAAATTATTATAGTTGAGATTTTAAGATCTAATTTACCATAATTTATTGATAAGATTATGGTAGAAATTATAACTGAGATATCAAAATCTAATTTACCATAATTTATTAGTCGTAGATAGTAGTAATGTGTAATATTAGTTGTATATATATTCTTACCTTAAGTAGACTAGTAATAATTAGTATAATTACTATAAATTTTTTATTATCTAAAATAGATTATACAATAATTCTTATTTAAATGAAAGATCATCAAAGAAAGAGGCATCCAACCATTTTATCAATTATGTCATAGCCAAGATTGTCCAACAATTTAATTATACGATCTCATCCCTTTGTGCCTGCAATGGAAACACGTCTTGACCATCTTAAAAATGTCTACATCTTAGGTTACAAACATCGGCTACTGTATATTGGTAACCTCACGCGAAGCTCACCATCTGTTGTTAGACAATTCTTCACCTATTGGTCTTCCCAGGTAGAGCTGCAGCTCATTTGGATGGACTTATCTTATTCTTGTAAAATGTTCCTGCAGGCACCAAATTTATAATCTAATTGGCCTGAAGGTTTCTCTTGTTCGAGACACCTTTTGAGCCTCTAGCTTCAATCAAGTGATGGGGAAACTGATCTTTATAGCCAATTTTCAACTCATTGTTGCCATAAAGCTTCAACGGCAGTATCCGCTAGCTCCTTTTGTATGTTTATTGTGCATTTTTTGAAATATATATAAAAGGTTTATTTTAGATAATTCAAATCTAACCAATTTGATGTTTGACTCATCTTTGTCATATATTTCGTAAATCATATTAAATGGATATCATATTTGTTCCGGTCAATATACCATGGATGATTAAACCACCGGTTCACAAACTGTTGACATGCACGCTCCTCCAAGATAGCTGCTGAGAAAGACGAAGAGACCTGAAAAATATTTTAAAAAAGAGTTAGAATGGCTCCGAGGTGGGTCCTGACAAGCCGTTCTAACGCTCAAGTTAGAGTTTTACATGAGAAAGGAGTTTAATGACTTGGGAAAATTAGAGTTTATGTGTGTGTACCTGTGCCCATGGATATGTGTCATCTTTTATGATAATTAATCTCTGAAATATTAGTATCTTTTTTAGGAAATATTCTGAAATACTTGTTCTAGTTTAGAAGGATTCTATTAGTTCTTATCCTTTAGAGATATTTTCTTATTTTTTCAGAAGAAATAGTCTTGTGCTCTCCTGATTGTGTAGGGTAACCATCTCCTGGGATTAAGCAGATGCTTAAGGTTTGGCACGTGATGTTGAAGACGTGTCGAGACCGGAGCTCAAGGTTAAACTTAAGTCTGAAGAGTTCGGCACGAGATGTCGAAGGCATGCCGAGACAGGAGCTCGAGGTCGGATTTGAGTCTAAAGAGGTCGGCACGAGATGTTTGAATTCATGCCGAGACTGGAGCTCAAGGTCGAACTTACGTTTGAAGAGGTCGGCACTAGATGTTAGAGACATGCCGAGACCGGAGCTTAAAGTCGGATTTGAGTCTAAAGAGGTCGGCATGAAATATCGGAGGCATGCTGAGATTGGAACTTGAGGTCAGACTCGAATCCGAAAAGAGGCCGGTATGTACTACTGGAACTTAAAGTCATGAACCTGATCTGTAACCAAAACTAGGATTATTACATTTATCCTACTACTCTCTTTCCTTCCTTATTTTAAGGCCACGTAGTCATCCCAGAGTGTCACGTGATGAACATGTGGTTACTTAGAGACTCCATTGGATCATAAGCCTTCCAACTTAGTCTAGTCGAAGAAGACGAAGTCCGTTTGACTGGACTTGAACCGAGTCAGATATCCTATCCTTATTGCGCTAGTGATGAACACATGATCACTTTCCACCCGATCAATATTCATAGATTTCTATCCACTTTTAAGATCTCTTGATAGTAAAATAGTAGGCATGTGAGACTCAAAATCTCATACTAAAAAGTGTGGAGGTTTGAATCATTCATGAAAATGGGGGATTTATTTTTTATAAGATCAATAAACTTTGTGAACATAAGCACAAATTCTCATTGTTAATTATATCCAATATTTATTTTGATGATGTTCATGCAATTTGAAATAAAAGCATGACATTCATTTATGGTTTCTTATAATCTTACTTTCATAGAGCCGGTGTAATCAAGAGACATACTAATATATGATAAGTAACTATCAAATGTGAACTAAATATCTATGATCCAACTTTGATGATTGTAAAAGTGTATTCAGGTCCGTTGTGATCAATTGTAATTTCTTGATTTACTTACTCACAAATGGTCGTGGGGCCGACCGTATGAGACCGTTAGGGTGGTGAATTCCACTGAAAAGTGTATTCAGGAACATGTTCAGTATTAATTTATAACTTGATGTTTCAGATAAGCATAGTCAGTGGTTATTAGGATAATTTATAAAAACATAAAGGTAGGAGATCGTTTACTACCCGTATTGATATTTATCTAGTAGAAGAGCAACGAAGACTTAAAGAGACTGAGTTCATAGGTTGCTAAGAACTCTACTTTCCTGCCGATGGAGAAGAGTAAAAGTGAAAGTCCATGATAACGATTGCTAACAGGACTAGTAATCCAGTAATTGAGAGTTTAAATATATAACTAGAAGATGAAGCTACTTAACAAGTTTAAAAGGTGTATATCATTGATAACAAGTGAGGTCATTAGGGAGCATCTGTGACTCAGAATTTAAATTAGCATAAGCAAAAGCTTAAAGATTTTCTTAGAGATTCTTACGTCTAAGCACGGTTGATTTACTTAAAGATTTTCTTAAATGCGATTGTTCCTATTTAAGATCGTCTCCGAATGAGTCACCGGACAACTGACTTCTGTGTTGATGAAGTTGCCTGCAATCCATGACCAGTTGAAGGAGATGGTGCTCCCATGAGGCTGCAAAGAGAAGAAGCTAAGGAGGGTGAGAACAGAGGCCAAGGGGGTGCCCTGGTTCAGCCGCTCCAATGCTCAAGTCAACTCCTCGGCGAAGGATAGAGAAGAGGGCAGAGAAATAGAGACTGTCAATAGGGTGTTTGTGTGAACATACCTGTGCCTGCGGTAAGCGGGGCCATTATATAAGGAGTGAGAGGAGGTGTCACATCGAATGTAAGGGGAATATCCCATCACGGTAGTTGAGGGTTCCGTCACCCATGGTTGGTATAGTACACTATGCTGTATTAATGGAGCAGGTGATCTACCGTTGAATATTTTACTATCCCACGTGTTAGTCTGCTGGTGGTCGATAAGCTAAGGGAGGTAGTGATGCCGGAATGGAGCTAACTGAGGAGGAGACCTCTATCTAGGAAATCACAGATTCACTAGGGTAGAGCCAGTTGAGCATCGAGTAGGTCATCAAGTCGGTTGGCCAGGGAGTCAAATTGGAGCTTAGCCATAGAGCTAGAGAGGAGAGCTCGATCTCGGAATTCGGAAGTGGAGATAGGGTAGAGAGCTCGGGCGGTTGCTGGATCAGTTGGTCTCGAAGTCGGATGCTGAACCGAGCCATTTGCGGAGTCGGAGTCAAGCAAGAGGTCGGGCACCGAGCTAGAGCTGGGAGCTCAGACACAGAGCTCAGGTGCAAAAGCTCGGACACAGAGTTCAAGCGTGTAACTGGGCTAGGTGCTGAGCCGTGCTAGTAGAGGGGTCGGGCCCTACATCCGACGTGTTGCCGCCATTTTGACCAGATCTTGACTAACTTGACCAAGGTATACTAGCCTATAACATGAGTCTCCCTACAAGTCTAGTCGAAGGAGACATGAGTCAGACAGACTAGACCAGTTCTTCAGCACGGACATGAGTCAAAAAAGTCAGACCAGATTTGAATGAAAGATTGTATCCAATAGTGTGCGCCCCGGAATAAAGTGGCATGCGCCTTCCCCACACACATATCATTTGCTCCTAACATTTTCGAGGAGCATTAATGAGGGCGTGGTATCCGAGGAGACAACCAAATCGCCATGATTTCCCGAATCTAATGGGACAGTGGCCCAAATCTAACGGTTCACAATGCCTCCCACCTTTTTAGTCAGTGGATCGGGCGGCTTGAGCGATGAGGTTGCGAGTATATTAGGCCTAGGGTCGCATGCGCAACGCCCTTTATTGCCTTCGCCTTCCTGTTGTCTCCTTTCTCTTCTATCTCCAGTATCTTCGATTTCCTATCGCCCGATCATCCTGTCATCCTTTAGTTCTGTTGGCATCACTCTATAAGTCCTCGTTCTCCTCTCCTTTCCTTTTGTCAAACTCGAAAACCCTATATATGGACTCCGTAGGATCCCCCACCCCCTGGTACGAGTCTATCAAGTCGACTATCACTCGTGAGGTGAGGGAGGAAGTTAGGAACCTCTTCGGAGTGCCCTAGAGCCATATGATCTAAGTGCCCAAGCCTAACCAGCGGCTTGTGGACCTCTGCTTTGATAGCCTGATTCTGCTCAGGTTCAAAGTGTCTTCTTTTCTGTTTGACGAGTCGGACCTCTAGGAGCGTGTGTTAAGGCGGCGCACCGCAATGGCTGGAGAGACACCGATAAGGTCCTTGGCTGACCAGGAGAAGATGTCTTGATTGCGGGAGAGACAAGCACCCAACTCTTGCTTAATCTCTGGAGGTAGATTGGCAACTACTTGGATTATTCCCTCGGCTTGGTCGAGATGAATTTGCATTGGTTCTCTATCTTCAACGACTTGGAAGAGGGGTGCTTCTTGTACCGCATATATCTTTCCCATGAATCTTTTGGTGCTTCCTCATGTCAGTTCGAACCATATCTACATAACATTTTCAAGAGTTCAATTGGTCCCCTCAGGCTTCGCCCACCTGGTCTCCAACTAGGAACTTCATCTTTTGGTGAAAAGTAGATATCAAGGCTTGGAAGACACATAATGTCGATCTCCCCAATATCACATTGTAGGCAAAGAGACATCTACTATGATAAAGGGAGTGCACCGAGTCCTTCGCAAGGACTCCTCTCCTAAGAATATGGCTAGGCTGATCTGGCCAAGAGGTTGTACCTCATGGCCTGTAAACCCGAATAGGTAGATAGTCATAGGCTATAACTCGACCTCATCTATCAGCATACGATCGAAGGCTTTTTAAAAATGATATTGACAGAGCTACCTATGTCCATGAAGGCACGCATCACATTATAATTTGCAATGGTGGTGTGAATGATAAGGGCATCATCGTGATTCGTGAGGGGTTTTCACCCTTCTCATGTCTTGAGGCCCAAAGCCTATCTAAGAGCATTCCTCTTCCTTTTGATTGGTGTTGACGTCGTATGCCTCGAGACATCAATCACGGGTCTTCTTGGCCCAATTGAAATCTCCTCCCGTTGATCCCCCTATAATCATGTGTATGTCACCTCAGGGAGCATTGTTCTTGTTTTCATCACGTCGAGTCTCGCGGTCAGATCAGACAGGACCTCGGGACCCCCCCTGACTGCGTCGATTGGGTCAAACATCTAGGAGAGTGATCTCTTCTGTAAACATGAGGTGGCGAGTGTTGTTGTAGTCACGAGAGGCTCGACTGGCTAGTGGTATTCGAAGCCTAGAGGGGAGGGTTGATTCCCGAGCCATTGTTCAACAATTCGACGAAGTTCGCGAGCATATTGATAGCACTCATAAGTAGTGTGACCCTTCGACTGATGGTAAGCACAAAAGTAAGGGAGCCATCGATTGGGTTCCGCGAAACGAGCAGGAGCAGACTCAATTGCCTGGATAGCTTTGTTGCTTGCCTTCGGGGGTGTCTGATGGCGTTTTGCCTTGGCTCCTCACAAAGGCTAGGGCAGTGGCCTTTGATTTGGTCGGATGATAACAGGGGCATTGCGGTTGGATGCCTAGTGGTGACTCGCGTCCGTATTTTTTCGACGGACAAATTGAGCTTCTTCCACATGTACATACTTGACGGCTCGGCTCAGCAACACATCAAAGTTTTCTGGTGACTTCTTTATGAGCAATCTAAAGAAGTCTCCTTCCAACAACCCGTACGAAAAAGCACTCACTAGTACTTCGGATGTGGTTGAGGGCACGTCCTGAGCCACCTAATTGAAATGATACACGTATTTCTTCAGGGTTTCCCGAGGCTTTTGGTTGATGGCGAAGAGATCCATAAGCATCTTGCGGTACATTTTACTGGTGTCAAAATGCCGCAGAAAAGAGGTCTTGAAGTCCACAAAGGTCTTAATGGAAACGACAGGAAGTCAATTGAACCACCACTGGGCTGAGCTAGCCAATGTGGTCAGGAAAATATGACAATTGATGTAGTCAGTGTATTGTTGTAGCAGGGTGGCATTCTCAAATCGTCTAATGTGATCTTCCGGGTCTGTAGCTCCTGTGTAGCCGGCAAGCTGAGGAGTTCAGAAATGGCGAGGCAGTTCCTCCTCTAGGGCACACCGGGCCAAAGGCATGCCCTCCGATTCACTTGTCTCTCTTAACCAGGGTCCCTTACCCTTGGTTGGATCTCGAGGGGGTGTTCCACCAGCCACAGACTTCATGGACGCATCATATCCTTCCGCTCTCTGAATTAGAGTAACGGTGTGGGCTCATGGTATGTCCACCGGTTGTTGTCTCCTAGTAGGGACCGAAGGTACTTCAACGGACAAGGTCGGTATCCTTGATGGCGGCGCTAGGGCTCCAGGCTGATTCTATGAGGCTGCCTTGACAACAGTAACCACAATCCAATTGAACTCATCATAAGTCATGGTGATGATGTTTGGTCTACTGGGGTCATCCATCAGCACGTCTCAATTCAGGTTCTCAACGCAAGGTTCCCACAGACGATGTCAATTATGTTCCTGCTTGAGATGGCCTCCGAATGAGTCACCGGACAACAGGCTTTTGTGTTGATGGAGTCGCCTGCAATCCACGACCAGTGGAAGGAGATGGTGTTCCCATGAGGTTGCAAAAAGAAGAATGAGGGTGAGAACGGAGGTCAGGGGTGCCTGGCTCATTCACTCTAACGCTCAAGTTAACTCCCGACGAAGGATAGAGAAGAGGCCAAAGAAATGGAGACCGTCAATAGGGTGTTTGTGTGCGCGTACCTGTGCCTGCGGTAAATGGGGTCATTATATGCGAAGTAAGAGGAGGTGTCACATCGAAGGTAAAGAGAATATCCCATTACAGTAGGTGAGGGTTCCATCGCCCGTACTTGGTATGATATACCATGCTGTATTATGGAGTAGGTGATCTACCATTGAATATTTTACTATTCCTCATGTTAGTCTGCTGGTGGTTCAATAAGTTGAGGGAGGTAGTGATGTCGGAATGGAGCTGATTAAGGAGAAGACCTTTATCTAGGAAATCATGAATTCACTCAGGGGGTAGAGCCAGTTGAGCACCGAGTGGGCCATAGAGTCGGTTGGTCAAGGAGTCGAATCAGAGCTCGACCACTGAGCTAGAGCGGAGAGCTCGATCTTGGAATTTGGAAGCAAAGATAGGGTAGAGAGCTCGGGCGATTGCCGGGTCGGTTGGTCTCAGAGTCAGATGCTGAACCGAGCTATTCGCGCAGTTGGAGTCAAGCAAGAGGTCGGGCACCGAACTACAGCTGGGATCTCGGACACAGAGCTCAGGCACAAAGTTCAGGTGTGAAATTGGGCTAAGTGCTGAACTGTGTTAGCAAAGGAGTCAAGCCTTGCATCCTATGTGTTGTGTCGTTTGAACTATATCTTGACTCTAAATTTTAACTTTTTTTACCAAGGTATGGGATCCTGTATCCTAAGTATCATCATTATTTGGATCAGATCTTAACTTCAAATCTTAAATTTTTTTCACCAACATATACCAATCTTCTGTAAAAGATAAAATCCGCCATCCAAAAAGCTAACATATACCAATCCTGCAATCCATAACAGTGATGAAGCAACGACACTTCTTTTCTTCAAATTTGAGTTACTAACCAAGAGAGAGAGAGAGACAGTACTAAGACAATAGAAAGAGAAATACAATTTGTGTATTATTTATTAATCTTTTATGACCTTTTCCCCAGTTTTCA
>JBBMKF010000084.1:1958341-1980624 GCA_037834155.1 Curcuma caesia | reverse complement strand
TATTAGGACTATTGTTAGTCTTTTTGCAGGACCTTGAGTGATCATGGGATTTCATTATATGCGAGGTTATATTTCTCAGGGTTCTTGTAATTGACGTGCGATTCATCGGATGGGTAATTTCTGTATTTGGTCAATACGGAGCTATTTTTATTTCTAGTGCATTTTCCCTTTTCTATTATTGTTGGTTAGTACATTGATCACATTCTTGTTCCTTGTTTACCATTATTATATTCCTGTTTATACCGTGCTTGTCCTTAATTCAGTTGATCTTGTGATTATCCATGTTGTTGTATGAACCTCTACTTGTCTATGTGATTTACTGTTCTTATCCTTGGTTAATACATGTGATCAATAGAGATCTATTATCTATGCATGTTGTTTAGCATAATAGATGTGATATGTTGATCATCATTGTTTGATCATCACATCATCGTGCATGATGACGATTGTAAGCCACAATGTTGTGGGTCTATCGTTACGGATAGTTGGCCTATAGTGGCATGTTTAGATTAGGTGATTATAATTCCCCTATTTCCATCACGGTGATGGTGGTTGTATGGCCTGTACGCAGCCAAGTCGATGTTCTGACCTTGACACTAGCGAGGGGTAGTACTTGGAGAGTATGGGAGTGATACTCAGGGATGAGTATTAGAGAGTATGAGAGTGGTACTCAGGGATGAGTATTAGAGGACAGACATTGATCATAGGATGTACGTAGCTATAGATGACTATGTACTGTTGGGTCACCAGACTACTTTATTGTAGGGCTAGATGTATGGCCATTTGGATGTCGGACACCCTCAGTCTCATATAGATACATGAGTACTGGAACGAGTGTAGGCAGTTACATCATGCATATGCTTGCATTGTGTGCGTGATATATATATATATTGGACCGTATGTATACTGCATTTGAATGTAGATGTATACATGGTTGTTTCTTGATTGATACATCAGTATGACATTGTCATTCATATGGATTGATGCATTTATGAGATCCATTTTAGTTTATATGCTACCAGCAGAGTTATTATTGATCACATGATGATTACTACTATTCATTTGTGTATTTTGGCTTTTAATTATATACTCTTCAGCATGCACTGTCTATTCTGCTTATTCACTGAGTATGTTATACTCACCATTCAGACCCTGCGATTTTTCTATCTGCCCAGGTATTAAGTAAGAGATTACAACTGATACCGAGGAGATCCTGTCAGTCATGCCATCTCACAGCAGGACATTTTCTATCTTGTCTTCGTGAGGATATGGGATTTATGTGTGGTTTGTTTTACTTCCTGTATTCAGAGTTTCAAGTTTATGATTTTGTATCGGTATTCTGGATTGTAGTGTCTTTAGTATGCTTCTTTATGGTTGTTCTTATCTATGATTGTGGAGTTGTATTCATTACTCTAGATTTTGGTATGGTTATGTTTCTGCTTGCATAAATTCTATTTTCGTAGAATTATCAAGTTTATTATTGGTTGTTGTGTAGATTTTAGATTTATATTGTTATGCATGTGTGAGTGGCCGTGTGGGTCATATTTCTTATTGTCTAGTAGTTAATAAATTCATGTATTCTATTATGGATAAACCGTGTGAGCCTTTATGTAAATGTATTCAAGGAAAGTGAATTGTTACAGGGGAGATGCTACCGAAATTTTTCGAATGGCCGTCTCCCGGTACGTGACAGACACAGCTCGAGATTTCAATCATATATGACAATACTGATATTCATATTAGTCTCATCTAAGGTTAATTATGTTTTCTCCATTGCATATAGTGCTAGCGATCCAAAGCTTATGTTCTAAGGAAAGTATTATTGTCTCAACATTCCAAAAGATTATCTAAGAAATATTCCTCTTTAATTAGGAATAGAGAGAATGGTAGTTCTAAAATGCAACAGATTGATAATTTTAATCAAATATTCATCTTGTTATCATGGTGTAGATAGATAAACAAATTTTCAAATAATTATTCTATATGAATAAATAATTCAACAATGTACCTTCATGTGATGTCACAGAAGTAACTAGTGCATTAAAAGCAATACACTAGATTGAAGAGAATACAATTTGCACTATTAAGCTAATTTCATTTATCTTTAATATGTGGATTATGGGGTCTTCTCCATCTTAAGAAAAACTAAATAATTTTTTAAAAATTAACTTTTCTTGAAAAAACTTGTTTTTTTTTCAGTACCTAGATAAAAAGGGTACAAATTGACACCACACACACACACACATATCTATATATATTATTTTAATTGTTAATAAAAATGTAAAACTTTATTTTTCAGTAAGAATAAAGCTACAAAGTTGAAATATATATATACATATATTATTTTAATTACTACTAAAAAATATAGAACTTGATTTTTCAGTGCAAATAAAAAAACAATCAAATTAAAAAATCAACTTAGTTAGATTTTCCTACCATATTGATTCAATTCAGTTATCTGAATCATGATAAAAGTTCATACTTGTAAACAACACGAAATATAAATATCAAATTAATTTTTTTAATAAAATATTCATTTATAGATTTAATTTTGAATAATTAAAGGTTACACAATTCTTGTCACAGATTTCTAGTATGACAATTTCTTTCATTATATTATTTTTTAATATATAATTTTCGTCATAAATATAAAATAATATTTGAAAAATTCTATGTATGAATGGGAATCAAGTTCAATCAGTATATATATATTCTCTCCATTCTCTCCATCGAGATTTATTTTGACAAAATATTTGCAAAATCACAATTTCATATATATCATGGAGTTTTAGTGTCAACTTCAAAGTCCAAGTTAAAAGTAAATATTTTAGAATTTTTCAAACTGTTTAGACTTAAAATTAGTAAAAACTCAAGAGTTAAAATCTTAAATAAGGAGAAAAGATATTGTACAATATATATATATATATATAGAATGTGAGGGGTGTAATATGTATTTTTTTTCAATAAATGTATATTTATTGATCAAATTGGATAATCATCCTATCAAATATAATTAGCGCTATTACAAATCACCCTAAGATAGCTCATGGTCTGTCACTAGTGCATCAACTAGTTACATTCTATGTCATTTCCTACCATCCTTTGTTCAAATATCATTTGAACATCGGAATATAATACAAATAATATCTTGTACAATTGCACTTTAATCATATGTATGATGCAAACAGGAGATGGGATGTGATATGTTATCATTATAAATGGAAGTTTATGCAACTTTTTTTTTTCAAAGGATAAATACATAACATTTTATTTCTTTAGATATTAAATAAATTTTAAGTTCAATATTAACTGAATAACTTTATTTTATATAAAGTCATAATCAAGGTTTAAAATTTCAAGCAATGCTAGAGTTTCAGTATAATAACCGGAACCATATGGTTTCGGTACCATATAGTACGGTACCGATACGATTTTGATAACTTTTTTAATATAAAATATATTAATTAAAAATATTTTTATTAATATTTGATCGTTATAGATACTTACTATTAAGTTATATTTGAGATTTTGAATGTTGTGTAAATTTTGATATTATCTCGTTAAATATTTAATTCTTATTGAGTAAAAATAAATTTTGGTTAATTGCCCATTAAGAAGGTTTATACTATATTTAATTTAGATATATTTTGATTAGTTTAAAATTAATTCAATTTATATAAAAAATAATTTAATTTATTAGTAGTAATATAGTAATACATTTTATAATTAGAAATTATATTATATTTTTTATCTAAGAGAGAAAAAGGTTAATCAACTATAAAGAGGTTTTGTTTTTCCTCTACTTACCTTAAGAGGTTTTTTTTATCTCTTTGTTTATTTTGACGAAGAAAAAAATAATGAATGAAAAGAAAAAACTAATGGGAAGAAAAAAATAAAAAGAAAAAATTTAATAGGGAAAAGGAAATACTATTTATAAATTTAAAAAAAAATCAACTTTTAAAATAATAAATAATAAAAAAAAATCAGCCATGAGATCAACACCAGTACACCCCCACAAAGCCCTGCGACCGCGTGGAGGCCCCGCAGTCTTGCAGAGGCCTCGCATGAGACCACAATGGTCACGTGGAGGCCTCGCGTGAGACCACGACGACCACGCAAGGTTGCTGACTTTTTTTTTTTAATTTTTTTCCTTATTTTTTAAGAGTTTATTTTATTTTAATGGTTAAATCCCCTCTTAATTCTTTCTCCTTCCTCCCCATATTTTAATTTTTTTATTCCTTTTATCCTTAAACATATGAAAAAATTACTTCCTTTTTATTTTTTTTTCTTACTCCTTTCCTCCTTGGAAAAATTCCTAAATTGAATTCAGTTTAATTTAAACTTATTTTATCTTAATTATCATGTGAAGACTTTTAGCTAATCCTACTTTTACTCAATTCTAATTTTTAAAATATTAATTTAACCTAATAAGTATTTATAGTAATCAAATATTATAATAATATTTTTTAATTAATACATTTTATATTTTAAAAAGTATCAAAACCGTATCAGCACGGTACAATGCGATATCGAAATCATATCATTCCGATCATAAACTAAAACTCCGATATGTCTTGAAATTTTAAACCATGATTGCGAGTGCCCCCCCCACAGTGGTCAGCGTGGGGGTTGGATGGTCTACGCATCCTCGCAGAGGCTACGCAAGAGTTGTAAGGGTTGCGACAGCCTCCACGCCCTCACGGAGGCCACACAAGAATCGCAACACCCTCCACTCCGCGCTCTAGTGGAGATCGCAGGAGGGTTGCAACACCCTTCACTCTTGCAGAGACTGCGTGGGGGTCATGGCATCCTCTACACCCCCGCGGCGGCCTCATCGGGCATCACAACAATGCCAATATGTGCTGGTCGACGAGTGGAAAGGTAAATTCCGCACGTGTCGATCGACACAGCACGAAATTAAAAGTCATGATTATAATTATTTATTTGGAGTGCAGTAAATTTTCACAAATGCAAATATATTAAGCTTAAAAATTCCACATAAAGATAAAATTATTTTACTAAACATGCTTTGCTAAACTTATATTATCAAATCAATTTTATATATTAATCAGATACATTCTAAATTTATATATGAATAAATATTTTGATATTATTTATGGTATATATTAAATATCAATAATATTAAGAAATTTTGATTTATTTGTAAATAATTATGTAAGCTGTACAGGTGTACTTCTGTTGAATGATTTATAAATTATTTTCTAAATAATATATTAATTTACTTTTTTACCATTTGATTTTTAAAACTTTTTTAAAGTACCCCTTACATTATCCAATAAGAATAAAAGCAAGGGTTATTTGCAATTAAATTTCAGATATGCTAACCGGCACATAAAGCAAAACAGTTTCTATCAAACTACGCTAAAAATTCTGTTTTAGCAATCACAATGATACACAAAAAACAAGATAATAAACACACTTACAGTGTTGCGGTACACCAATATCTTGTCGAGAAGGCATCATTGCACCACATCCATGACAACTTAAATGAGTAGTAGTTCCATTGCACCTAAATCCACCAAGTTCACTGCCTGTTCCAAGTCTTGAATCAAAAACTCCAACTAGATCTTGGTAGCAAAATCAATATTAAAGCTAATATAGATTGTGTAAATTTGAATTTGCAAAACTGACCAGGGGGGAGAACTTCCATCTTGTAATTCAGAAGCATCAGTAGAAACATGATATCAGTTTCCAATATCTACTTAAAACCTCAATACGAATGGACAGTTCTTCTTTAGATTAACTAATGCAATCAGATTCTATGCAAGCTAGTTTGAGTTCTAAAAACATATTTACCGGATATCTATGGCCTCTAATATTTTTATTAGAAAAAATTTGTTGAAAAAGGTCATAATCTTCTGTTTCAATGTTTGCTAAATGAAGTTTTAGTAAACGAGATGACACAATCAAGAGACCGAGTAAGCTAACTAATTGATAATAAATTAAAGGAAGCTCCGGAAAGAACATTATGAATAGAAAGAGACGGAGAAAGATGAATACCAACACCCTGGGACTGAGTTTGAAAACCATTTGCCATGGTGACAAAGGGTGAATAACCGGAAGTAGAGAGAGAAAAAAAAGAGATCTATTACCAGTGATATGATCAGTGACCCCGGAATCAAGAATCCAAGGACCCGAAGAGCGAGATATGTCAGCAAAGGAATTACCAATGTGTGCAACGACAGCAGGGGAATCAAAAGTCTGTCGATCCTCATACCATTTCAGAAAGTCATCATAGAAAGGCGGTGGGGTCGGATCTAGTGGCAACTGTGAAGTGGAAGCTGAAGAAGCGACAGAACTCTAGACAATCTGAGTAGCACGAGAAGGTCGACCATGTAGACTCCAACATTTATCAATCGTGTGTCCTGGTCGGTGGCAATGATCATACCATGGGTGTCCTTTGCCACCCTTACAAGGTGGAGGTCTGTTGTTATTTCGAGAGACCAAAAGTTGATGAGTTAACAGGAACAGAAGGAGGCAGCGTCAAGACTTTGGCAGGGACACGAAGGAGAGTCGCCCAGGTACTGTCCATGGTAGCTTCTGTGAGGCTGCCCAGGATCTGATCACAAACATGAGAATAATCCGTGGACAGATCATATAAAGCTACAGACAAATTTTTTTTCTGGTTTTCAAGCTTTGCAACAGGAGTGGCCGCAGGTGGAAGCAGTTCATTGAAGTCACAAAACAGGTTAGAGATCGAATCCAAATAAGTTGACATAGAATCCTTAATCTGATGGACACTGAGGATGGTCATGATGAGATCTTCACAAACTTGATAAAGTCGTCGAGAGGTGTTTGTAAAGAGTTGTTGAGCCTGTGTTCAAACAATTTTGTAGGTCTTGTGAGTGCGGAAAACATCCCTAAAAGATAGATGGATGGTGACTCGGTAATACAACACAATTGAGCGTCAACCTTTTTCCACAGAGGATGATCGGCGACTTGAATATCCTCTTCGGTTTGGGTGAGATGTGCCTCACAACCCTGTCCAACAAGCTAAAGCTCAATGTGAGAGTTCTAAGAGGAGTAGTTCTTACTATCCAACAGCTCGGAAGAGAGCGTTGCAGTGATGTGGTTGGTAAAGATTAGGGTATTCGACTTCGGATTACCGGAGGTAGCCATGAAGAGAGAAGAGAGCAAAGCTCATTCGACGGCGTTAGGAACAAACACCGGAGGAGAACACGCTGCGGAGAATCGCCACGCGACGGAAGACGACATTGAGGAGCAGCGACAGAAGGTGGCGTTGAGGAGCCGTGACGTACGCCACCTCTCTTCTTGGTGCTCGCGAGGATAGGAGACTGGACGGCTAATCTCCAAGAAAGCGTCGGCTTTGCTCAAGTTGATCGCGATCAGAGGTGGGCGGCGACGACAAAGGGTTTCGGCGTATAAGGAAGACGTCGAAGAGAAGAGTCACGCGATGATGAAAGGTTGCGCCGACACTAGGGCTGCGGGAAAGAGGAATAGATTTTTTTTAGGGAATTTGGGTTTTCTCTAGCCTCACTCTGATACCATGTTATTTCACAAAAGAATTCTTAATCCAATATTACAAGAGGTAAATCCTATTTATATGCCAAGTTAGGGTCTATTCTAAGAAATAATTAGGACTCTATTCTAGAAAATAAATCAAGATTCTATTCTAAGGACTAATTTGTATTGGTAATATACAAATTAGGATACCAAATTATCCCTAGCTATATTTATAATATTCTAACAATACTCACCATACGATGTGATCTTTATTTTGACAATTGAAATTTGTATACCTTCTATGGTAGTAGGGGTGGTACGTGCTTCCTCTTTATTTGCATAAGATGTCAAGGATTTCTCTCATTTTGGTGTCAATGACCTATATTCCGCCTCAATTTTTGAGGTGGATACTTTTTCATCTTCCATCTTGAATGTTGAGCACCTTTCAACTTCTAAGTATTTTTGTTCTTGAACCAATAAACCTCCCTGCTTGGACTCATCCTCTTTTTGTGCCGGTGAAGCTTCTTCATGAAGCTTTATTGGCTTCGCACATAATTCTTTAGTATTCCGGTACTCACCTATCTTGCACAAAATATCATTTGGTAAAATATTTATGAACATTCATGTTACCTTACTATTTTCCTTCGATTTTTGAATTTTCTCCTCTATCCATTTCTTATTCTTGAGGAGTCTCCCTTTGCTATCCTTTGAGACTCCAAAATCCTCCATCAAGATGAACAAACTATTGATCTCCATCATGATAAAATGTTCCATCCATGATTTATAATATTCAAAAATTTTCATTCTGAACAGTGGAGGTACTCAGATGTCAAATCTGAATCGATCTCGGGGATCCATTCCAATACCATTTGTCAGGTATCAAAGAATTCAAAATATAATTTTTTCTTCTTTCTCTAGTGTTGTACTCCCTCGGTGGTCAATCTGATGAAGAACGACCATACTTTAATACCACTTTTTGTTGATGCATGCATGTATTGGTAAATAGTCGTTTAAGATCCTTACGCGCTACTATGAAGTATAAGGAAGTCATTACTTTGTTTTCTGTTTGTGCTTGGGCGAACCTCAAATAGAGACTCCAAGAGTGTATTATAATATTATATAAATTTAAGCTTCTATAATAAATTTTCACAAATTTAGATTATACATAAACTTTGAAATTTAAGAATTTATAATAAAAATTTCAGTTAAGTTTGATTTATGAAATCAGATTTCATACAATTTATTGTAGAAGTTTCAATCTTATATATTCATATTTTATAAAATTAAAATTCACATTTGTAAAATCTGAAGGTACAAATCTAATTTTAAAATTTTTAATCATAATAATTCAGATATTAGAAAATCAACATTCAGGTTTATAATGCCCAAATCTATAAAAATCCTTGTATAATTAAGATTTATAGTATTTTTTCTAAAATTGTATCATAAAAATTTGGATTTTGTAAAAGAAATATAAAAATTATTTTTTTTTTATTATTTGGATTCGATAAAAGAAGAGGAACTTTGGTGCAATCGTAAGTTGATGCCATGTGATTTGGTGGTCACGACTGAACCGTAGAAATCACTTTTTGTAATGTAGGATAAGATTGCGTATAATAGATCCTTTCTCAAGATCCCGCATTGACGAGAACTTTATGTACTGGTTGTTCTTTTTTGAATTCGATAAAAAATAATTAAAAGAAAATTAAAATAGGCATATAACCAAAAGAGTGGTCTATTGGAGAGGCAGGGCAGGGCCTTATTCTTATAGCTTCCCAATTTTTAATAATTAAAATATGATGTTCAAAGGAGAGGTTTCTGTTAGAATGCATAATAAACTTTTATTAAAGAAACAAAGTCCTTAGTATTTCCATGTAACTTGAAAAAACATAATCTTTTGTGATGAGATGATTTTTACCTTATGTCTTTTTGCATGCCTGAGAAGGCCCATTTTGGAGCATTTTCAATTTTATATGCTGGACATTAGAAATTGAAACTTATTTAGCTTTTCATTACATAACCAGGGACTTAGTTATGATGGAATAGCCAATCTTCTTGGGCTGGTGCACACTGTCGCAACAGTTCTTGATGCATTACCTCCTCCAAGATCATCTTTGATATCGTCTTCTATGAGACCGGTGAGGCCAAATGTGAGTCAAATTTTCTTTTTCCTTTTAAATCATTTTGTTCCAGATTTGAAGCCTTGTTTTTCAGATTCACTATTAGCATTAACTTTATTGAAAATGCTTTTCTAGTAGTCTGAGATATTCCAACATGGACCTCTAATAGCAAGCATCGAATCTGGGACATTCAATTCCTAAAATTCACTGGTGATTATTCTTTTAGAACTTGAACCCAAGATTGAAGCCACTGGGTACGATGCATATCTCAAAAGATATATGATGCAGCAACAAAATTGATCTAATACCACAATATAAAATAAGAGAAAGTGGAATATAAATTAACAAGAGAGGATTAAATCCTTTTTTAATGGCCCCCCGATATTGATCAAATTAGATAAGAAATAATCTATCCTAATTACGTCTAAACAAATAAATAATTCTTCAAAATAACTTGTACTTCTATAATAAAATATACCATTCTCCTTTTTTGTCTTGATTGCTTTAAATTAAAAATTTACTTCTTAGAAACTATTAAAATCTACCATTGATTCATTTCCCTTCTATAGCCGTCCATGAGGGTAAACACAGAATACCTTATTGCAACGAAGGATATAGTGGATGCGGTGGAGGAGACCGATAATCACTTTGTCGTACTACGATTACAATTCAATTACCGAACCCCTCTATAGTAATATAGTATAGGGAATGATCCGGATCGTCTTTCAAGGAACACGATGATGAATGCTAATCTCTAGACAAGGTTTTCATGGGGGTTTGAAGGGAAATTAACGGATGCATTACAAACAATTAATAAACTTATCTAACATCCAAACATAAGAGGAGTTGCAGAATTGAAACAACTAGAATTAACAATTGTAAGAGACAATTAATCAAATATGTTGTAAACAATAAAGCCAAATGAAGATGACGCGGAGCTAGGAATCTCAAAGCTCCGATGGATGAAGATGGAGTCAACAACACCCGTCTATGGAGTAGAGAATCCCCTTGCTCTTGAAGTGTCGGCGGATGAAGCTGATGTCGATGGCATCCTTCGATGGAGTAGGGAATCCCTTTGCTCTTGAAGCACCAGCTGATGGAGGTGATGATCGGAGGAATGGTTGGGGAAGAAGGTGGGGATGGCGCCCCCTGATGGTGGCTGCTCAAAATTGGGAATCTAGTTCTCAACGAACCGGTTTTGCTTTTGTACCTCGTGTGACACGACTGTGCCACGAAGCACAGTTTGACTATGTTTGCCACTGAGTGGTTCTGGCCATGGTTGCTATTGAGTGGTTTCGGTCGTGTTTGCTACTAAGTGCTCCTTTGTTCATTTTCCATTTTCTGTGAGGAACAATAAGGGGCACAACTAGACTGTGTCAGGGGACACTTGACTGTGTTCCCTCTTGGAATTGCTCCCAAGAGTGGTTGATATTCCACTTCGCTGCCCTGCACAACAAATATATTCACATTAAGGCAATAATACTATCAATTTTAGAAGATTTGAAATAAGCTCATAATATACCATTGTACTCTTAAAATATGATATGAATGTGATCTTAGACACACAAGAAGATTAAAATGTCGAGTATGAGCTTAAAATATTACATCAAAACATTGGTCATCAAATTCCCCCCACACTTCTTGAGCAAGTAAACAAAACTAGGAACTTAAAACTCATCTCCTAAGCAATTCCCTATTAATACTTCAAAGATCGTAAAAGATAATTATTTAGGTCATCAAGTTTCCAAGAATCAAGACATTCATGAATCCACTTCTTCCATAAGTCAACAAGTATAACAATTTCAATCAATTTTAATAGTTTAAGAGTGATAGAACCTCCTAAGGTAAGCATTTTTGCTCTCACACACATAAGCATTCACAAGGGTGGAGTTTCACTCAATGTTACTCATGACATGCATTATCATATGCTTGTTTATTTTTTACTCCCACCACAGTAAACACATGAACACATGAATCAGAAGACTTATTAGGGGTCGTATTGAGTTAGAAAGAAACCAAGAGACACAAGCAAGATAGGTCAAAGAAAAAGAACCAAAGAAGATATGAGAGTATTGGGATGATAAACATGACAAGTATAACCAAATAATGCATGACCAATATTCCATCCAAATTCCCTAACACTCTACCTTCTTTGCATGTTCTCAATGTGGTATATATGCAAACATACCTATAACTTTTCACAATGTGAATTCTTATAAAGCTCTTGGTTGAATGTAAGATCTCCCAATGGTCGCCAACTCAAAGTTTTCAAACAAAGTTATCATGTTTCAAATAAGAAATACATGCCATATTTAAATTTTTTTTCTTATTTTTTTCTATTTATTTGGTGCCATTATTTTTTTATTCTTTTTTTCTCTCATTCAATCTTTTTTTTCATGGCATGCAATTTTCTATGTTCCAGCACAAAAATCCCTTAAATATAACACTCACAGAGAAGGACACGACTTGGTCATGGTGATCAACATGGCCTGGCCTGTCTGTGTTCTCCTCTCAACATGGGACTTACAGAATGGGGCACGACTTGGCAGTGGTGATCAACACGACCTGCCCATATTCCCCTCTATAGATAACTTCTTGCCACAAACTTTCCAACATGAAGCATAGTCGTGGTAAACAACACGGCCATCTCGTGTTCAACTCTGGACACTCCTATTTCACTACTTCGATACCTGACTCTAAATTCTCTCCCCATTGTTTGCCATTTAAAATTTGGCCGTTTCGGACAATGTAACTCGTCATCATAAGGACCAAAACTCATTCTTTTTGGAAAGATAGGGAAAAAGAATGAATCAACAAAAGAGATGTGAAGACAATATATAATGGGCAATGAAAGTGTTAACCTTCGTCGCATTCATGCAAGCTTATGATCATGTAGTCTCAAAAAGAAGCAAAGTTCTAGGGAGTCAAAAATTACAAGTGCAACTCATATACAAAGAGGATAATGGATAAGAGTGGCTTAGATCCTCACTAGGTGAATAAGAATTATCAAACTTAAATTATCAATGTGTAATCCATCACCATACAAGCAACTACATGCATTCAATGAATCCAATCGTATCAAGAAATCCAAAATTTGATAGATAAACCTAATAAACTTTTACGATTCTCAAAGCATTATGAGGGAACATGTCGGAGATGATACCCAAAAGCAAGTGAGGTGTATACTAGACAAACAAAACAACCAAAATAAAGCAAGCATATGTACACAAAAAAAACAAGAAATAAAAGGAACGAACTCTCCTTTATGTTAGATAGTCGTGAAGTCCCATTTTCTCCACCATCGTCTCTTTGACTCCCTCATGAAATTTCTTAAGATAATGTTCGTTCACTTTGAAAATTTTCCCTGTAGGCATCTCCAGTATCTCGACTACTCGATAAGGAAAAATGTTAGTAACGCAAAAAGGACTTTCCCATTTGGATTTCAACTTATCACGTATCAGTCTGAGACAAGAGTTGTATAACAACACTTTATCCCCTACTTGGAACTCCTTCCGTAGGATTTGTTTATCGTTAAAAGTTTTAGTTTTCTCTTTGTAAATACGGGAGTTCTTGTAGGCCTCTAGCCAAAGTTCCTCTAACTCTTGCAATTGTAGTTTCCTCTCAAGTTCTACTTGATTCAAGTCAAAATTACATGCCTTCACTACCGAATAGGCTCTATGCTCTACCTCTACAGGTAGATGACAAGCTTTGCTGAAAATGATCCTGTATGGCGACATTCCCATCGGCGTTTTGTAGGTGGTCCGATAAGTCCATAGTGCATCATGGAGCCTCTTGCTCCAGTCCTTTCTATCTGGTCCCACATTTTTTCTCCAAAATAAGCTTAATCTCTTTGTTTAAGATCTATGCTTGTCTATTCATCAGAAGGTGATAAGGAATTGACACTTTATGCAAAATGTTGTATCTGTGAACCTTCATGTGCCTATTGCAAAAATGGGACCCTTGATCACTAATGATCATCCTAGGTAATCTAAATCTGCAAAAGAGATGAGACCTGACAAAATTTATGGCAATTGGAGAATCGTCAGTCTTGGTGGGAACGATCTCTACCTAGTTAGAAACATAATCAACAACCAAGATAATGTAAATAAATCCAAAAGAAACAGAAAATATACCCATGAAATCGATATCCCAAACATCAAAGACTTCATAGAACAAAATAGATTGTTGGAGTATTTTATTCCTACGTTCTATATTCCCAACTTGTTGATAGCATTCACATGTTTTATAAAACTTATAGGCATTATGGAATAGGGTAAGCCAACATAAACCGGAATCTAAAACTTTCCTAGCAATTCTTTGAGGACCAAAGTGCCCCTCCACAAGATAGAGAATAACAAAATAATAACACAGATTGAAACTCATCGTTAGGAATACATCTTCTAACTACTTGGTTGTTATAGAATTTCCACAAGTAGGGATCATCTCACACATGATATTTAGCGCCACTTTTCAATTTACTAATCTATGCTCGTGTGAGATGTGTAGGTAAAGCTCGTGCAACCAAGTAATTAACAAGATCAGTATACCATGATAGCTTACCTTATAGCTATAAGAGCTGCTCATCGGAAAATGAATCAACAATGGTTGTAAGTTCCAAGTCTCTTGCAATCCTGCTCAAATGATCAACTACCATATTTCCTTCCTATTGCGTATCTTCATGGTGAATTCTTGGAGCAGAAATATCCACCTAATCAGTCTTGACTTTGCATTTGGCTTCTTCAGAAGGAATTTGAGTGTTGTATGATCAGAAAAAATCACCATGTGAGAACAAAGTAAATATTATCTAAATTTATCCAATGCAAATACAATCGTTTAAAACTCTCTTTTGGTTATGGCGTAGTTGACTTGAGTAGGATCCAATGTCTTCGGAACATAGTAAATGGTGTGAAATGTTCCCTCAATCCTTTATGCCAGAACCGCTCCCACTGCATAGTTAGAAGTGTTGCACATCAACTCAAAAAGCATCGTCCAATTTGGTGGTTGGATGATCGGAGTCGAAGTAAGCGCCTGCTTAAAGTGGTCAAATGCATCCTTGCATGCTTGATCAAAAATGAACTCCACATCTTTCTATAGTGAACTGGATAGTGTAAGAGTAATTTTGCTGAAATCGTGAATGAAATTTCTATAGAACCCTACATGTCCAAGAAAAGAACGCACCTTTCGTACGCATGCAGGGTAAGATAGAGAGGAAATAACTTCAATTTTAGCAGGATATACTTCAATACCCTTCTTAGAGACTATGTGATCTAACACAATCCCTTGTTCAATCATAAAATGATATTTTTCAAAATTCAATATATGCAATACTCTAGATAGATTAAGCATGCATCAAAAGATGACCCATACTCAGTAAAATCATCTATGAATATTTCTATGCAATGCTCTAAAAGATTAGCAAAAATACTTACCATATATCGTTGGAAAGTACTCGGAGTATTACAAAGACCGGACGATGTTCTTTGATACGCAAAGGTTCCGAAGGGACAAATGAAAGTGGTCTTCTCCTGGTCCTCTGGAACTCTACAGATTTGAAAATAGTTTGTGTATCCATCCAGAAAACAATAATGAGGTTTACTTGCTAGTCTCTCCAACATCTGATTATTGAATGGTAGTGGATAGTGATCCTTTTTGGTGGCCTAATTCAGTTTTCTATAGTCTATGCAAACTTTCTAGCTATTTTGCACTTATGTAGGTATCAATTCATTGTCCTTATTTGCCATCACTGTTACACTCGATTTCTTTGGCACAATCTATAGGATCAAAATGTGTGATAGAGGGGGGGGGGGGTGAATATCACACTTTTAGAAAACTTTTCTTTTTCAAAATACTTTCCAAAATCAGAATCGCAATGGAAAATACAAACATGGAAACATAAGTGGTTACTTGGTTTACAGTCCAATGACTGTTAGTCCAAGGTCTACATGATCCGTTAGATCATTTTTGAATAGGCAACACTATAATTTCTCCTTTCGAAAAACTTTCGGCGGAGGAGAAAACTCGTTACAAAAATGGAGGGGATTGTAACACTACTATACCTCTAATGAAATGAAGTGCAATATAAAATTACAGACAACGAAAAGGTATCAAACTTTCAACGTTAGTTGTTGGAGAGCTTTGGTGTCTCGATAGCAGTACTTACACAAATAGAATAGAGAATGAAGGAGTTGTATTGTATAAAGATTGATTTGATACTTAGCTATTGTCCTTGAGCTCCTTTTTATAGTAGTTTATCGGTTGACCAACCTCCTTTTCAGTCGACTGATCTAGAGCCATCAATTGTGCCAACACAACTTGCACTGTACTCGTCCATCTGCTATCTGAAATTAGATAAATAATTTCAGCTTGTAAAAACTTGGTTAGCTTCTTTTTCGCCACATCCAAGATCAGAGGGTTTAATCTTCTTTGTGATTGATTCACTGGTTTGACATCATCCTCTAGTAGAATCTTGTGCATATAAGTGGAAGGGTTAATATTAAGTATATCTGTAATTGTCCACTTGATAGTTTTCTAATGTTGCCTCAGAAGATTCAACAATTTCTTCTCCTGATTAGGTTCAAGGTTCTAGGCAATTATAACTGAAGTTGTTGGTCTTTACCCAAGTACACATACTTCAAATGGTTGGGAAGAGGTTTTAGCTCCAACTTTGGTAGTTGCACGACTGAGGGAAGTAATTTTTCAAGCACTGCCTCCGCTATACAAATTCCTGCGCACTCTTCTACAACAACATCACAAATATGGTCACAATACACAAATATCATCATCATCAGAACTACAACACAAGGAATTAGAGACATCAAATAACATAGCGCATTCCAAAAACAAGTCATTGACAATCCCACAATCCACTTCATCGAACACATCGATGCCAAGTAGAGAGTGATCCTCAACAGGGTATTTTATTGCATCTAAAATGCTAAACTACACCACCATATCTCTAAACTCCATAGATAGAGTTCTTGCATGCACATCAATTTTAGTTTTGACCGTCTTAAGGAAAGGTCCTCCAAGAATGAGTGGAGTCTTACTTGATGAAGAATCTCCCTCCATATCTAGAATGTAGAAATCCGTAGGAAAAAAATCAGCTCCTGCACTTTCACCAATACATCCTCGATCACACTTGTAGGATGAACAAAAATCCTATTGGCAAATTGAATCACCACCCCTGTCGGCTATAGAGGACCAATACCAAGTGCTTACAGATTTAGGCATGACATTGAGAGAAGCTCCAAGATCTAGCATAGCATCCTCAAAACTACTATCTCCAATGATACAAGGTATAGTAAAAACTCTAGGGTCCTTACACTACTGGGACATCGGCTGAATGAATGCAGAAACATTCTTTTCAATATTGACTAGCTCATTACCCTTCAATTTTCTCTTGTGAATGCAAATATCCTTCAAGAACTTGGCATATTTTGGAATATTCTTGATTACCTCCAACAAAGGGATGCTCACTTCTACTTTATTGAATATGTCCACTAGCTCTTGAAGTTCCCTTGTTTTGTCTGCATCAGTGTTTCTTTGAGACTGCATTGGTTTTTGAGGAAAGGGTAAAACACAAGTGGTTCAGGTCTTGGTTGTGGCTGCACCTCTGGTTCAGAATTTGGATTTGCACAGTTGGAATATGAAACTAGAGCTGCAGATGTAGGATCAGAGATGAACTTACCACTCCTGAGTGTAATAATACTTACATTTTCCCTTGGATTCGGAAGTGTCTGTGAGTGAAGTTGACTCAAGCCTTGTGATTGCAACTAGCTAACGATTGATGAGAGTTGACCCATTTGCACTTCCAAATTCTGTATTGATACATTAATCTTTTGTTGGTGCTGATGGCTATGGGCTGCTTGTGTTTGCAGTGTTAATTGTTGCTATTGCAATAAGAGTTACTGTATAAGCTCCCCTAGTTTCTGTACTAAGGATTCTGGTTGGCTAGGGGCAAAAAATTGTTTAGATAGTTGAAATTGCTGTGGTCTATTAGAAATTGGATTATTCTGAAACCCAGGTGGTCTCTGATATGCTAGAGGATGTTGGTAAGTCTGTTATTGCGCATTTTCATACCTTAGATTCGAATGATTACTCCAATTAGGATTGTAGGTATTTGACATGAGATCATATCTATTTTTGTTACTAAGGTTAGTAATACTGAGGCTTGGTGGAGACCATTAGCTGTTGCTACTTGACTAGCAAAGGGTGGGGCATGTATTAGTCGAATGAGATGAACTAACACACATTCCACAAGTTCTCATTGCTTGTATTGATTGTGTGGTGGGTTGTTGAGACTATGACCATGTAAGTCAACTCCTACAAGTTATTCTTTATCTCCTGCTGTTCAATACTTGCTATATAGGCCTTATTGACACTCCTAGTAACCATCGGTTTACTTCCAAATTGTTGTGAATTAGTGACCATGCTTGCAATGAGCTCTCTAGCTTCATGAGGAGTTTTGTTAACCAAGACACCTCCACTAGCCATATTCCTATCCATCGGTAGTAGTCCTTCATAAAAGTACTAGATAAGCAACTGATTGTTAATCTGATATTGAGGGCAACTAGAACACAATTTCTTGAACTTCTCCTAATATTCATGTAAAGTCTCTGCGTGAGTTGTTGAATGCCGCAAATACTTTTCCAAATAGCTGCAGTCCTAGATGTCAGAAAGAAAATTTCCAAAAATGATCTCTTCATCTTGTGCCAACTAGTGATAGAGTCAGGGGGAAGAGAGTATAGCCAATCCTTAGCTACATCAGCTAGTGAGAATGAAAGGGCTCACAACTTAATGTCTTCCTCTGTTATGTCATGTGGTTTCATGGTTGAGCACACTACATGGAATTCTTTTAGATGTCTGTCGGGATCTTCTCCAGCAAGATCATGAAATTTCGGCAACAAGTGTATGATACACCTCGAAGTCCACATCTATATTTGGATATTAAATGTACAAAGATTGATAAGTCATATATGTGTTGTAAGTTCTCTAAGAGTTCTATTATTGTTCACTCGCCATATCGCTTGCAAAATCTGAAGAACTGTAGATAGACATGCTATATGATGCTCTCTGAGATCTCTATAAGGTGTAGAATGTTCTGTCTATCTCTAGATCAAACTCAAGCAAATTATCACAAGAAGTCCTGGCATACTCCAAGCAACTGGAGGGACTTCCAGTCAATCTGAATAGTGCCATGTTAACATCGACAGGGTTCTATAAATAGAGGATCAAGGCTCTTGTTTCAAAAAAGATATACACACGTCAAAACTCTATTATTCTCTCTTCTCAAGTGCTCGTACTCTTATGCGGACGCTTTGCACTCTTGCTTTCAAAGTTCAAAAGGCAACTTAGGCTTGTAACTCTTTCTTTTAGTTGCCTTACATTTTTATTATTGTTCTTAACTTTGTGGTTCTTGTTAAAAGGGTTTCTCCACTTCTAGAATTTTTTTGGAAAGAAGATATTTAATAAGAATTCTGTGTTTATTTAACTTAATTTTTGCATGCTAAACTTGCTAAGTATTCTATTAGATCTTGCATGCTAATTTTGTCAAGAGTTCTATTAGATCTTACATGCTAATCTTGGCTTAATAAATTAGTTTTGGTTTTGGTTAATCAAGTTAGTTTTATTTTTCTGCTGGATACTTTGTGTTCTGTTTAGATTTATAATATCACCTCGTAAAATTGTTAAATGCTATTCTCCATATAATTTCCCTTGTGACTCTATTATAAGTTTTTTTTAGGTCGATAAATATCATATATAAGTCTTACTTCGTTCCCGATACTTTTTAATTAGTTGTCTAAGAAGGTGTATAGCTTTTATTGTCGACCTTTCAAGTGTAAATTCAAATTGATTTTCGGTTACTGTAGTCTTCTTCTTTAGTTTTTTTTTCTATTTCTTTTTCAAAATATTTTTTTTCTATTATTTTTTTCAAAATTTCATGGTATGACTTATTAGTTTAATACCTTTATAATTTATACAATTTTGTCCATTTTTTTATTCTTATATAAAAATTAGAGTACTTATCCTCTACTGATTAGACATATATTTTTTATTTTCAATATCAGGTTGAATAACTTTATAGGTTATTCAATATCTTATTTTCCTACGCACTTCCATACCTTTATCGAAATATCATTTGGTCCAACTAATTTTCCATTGTGCATCTCACTTAAAGCTTGTTCTGCTTCTGAAGTTTAAATTCTACGATAAAAATTTAAATTTCTATACTTATTTGACCTACTTAAATTACCTAAGTTGATCATCTAAATTTTTATTAAAAGATTGATGAAAATATCTTTTTATCGATATTTTATTTCATCATCATTTAATAGTATCTTATTGCATTTATCTTAATATATTTTATTTAAATAAGATCTCTTATCTTCCTCTTTCTTACTTTAGCTATTTTGTAACCCCTTCTTTGTATCCAATTTTTAATATAAGCATTTAAAAGTTTTATTCTTGACTTCATTCACTGCTTTCTTGGCTACTGTATATCTTTTTAAGTTTTGCTCATTTTTAGAAGTGTATAATACCTTATAAGCTATTCGCTTTGTCTTCACCACCAAGATTTTTACTTGGTGGTATATGTCCCTTTGACTCACTGAGATACTCTTTTAATTTTAATGTCATCTTATCTAATGTCGCATTTTAGTCGTCGTATATTTCTCTTAATACTTGTGCTCCTATTATCTCCTTAAATATGTTTTGTTTCCCATTCTTTAACTTCCACTATTTAATTTTAGGAGTCGTGCATATTTTCCTTTTATTAATATTATACTTAGGGTGCGTTTGGTTGGGGGTCATCCGTGATTACCTTGGTTATGTGATTACCAAGTAATCACATAACCAAAGTTATAAGGAATAAAACATAACCTATGTTGTTTGGTTTAATCCTAGGTAATGAGACAAAACCTTGTTTGTTTGAAGGTTTTAATACATTACTTACTTGAACATTTACTATATTACCCCTAGTTCAATTATAATCATTTTTTACAACTAAATTAATTTAATATTTATTTTTAAAAAAATTAAATTATTAATTATAATATTAATAATATAATATATTATTATATATTAATATATATATATATATATATAATATTAATATTTATAAATTAATTTGATCTTTTTGGCACAATTAATATTTATAAATTAATTTGTTCAATGCAAAAGTTAAAAAGGTTTCCAAACTGAAATTCGCACCATTAAATTTGCACAAACACTACGTTTTGCAGCGAGTTGAATTTCAGTAAGAAAACACAAATTAAATGATCCAGAATTTCAACAAGGTGCATCCCCTAATGATTTTCAAGACTTCTGTTCCTTAATTAACCCCTCGTTCTCCTATCGACTATGCTCACTTCCTCTAGAAGACATGCTGAGAATGATAGTCTGACTCCTGTGGGAGTAACTAGAGCAAGGATGTTGAAATAGACACTGCATGGAGCTTAATATCAAGGTAACTTGTATCCAGTAGGAGGCCAATCATATCAATGCAAGCTAAAATGACTGAACTTTAAAAACAAAAGAAAATTAACAAAACCAGAAGACAGGTTTATGATTGTTGTAAACAAACGTTACTTTTTTTTCAGAGGAAGAGATGAACATAGTTTTCTCCCGCACCAGCAGCAAGGTGGATACAGAATCTTCGTCTCACCAATCAGAAGCAAGACGAAGATGGATATGTCAACAACTCTTTTCCTTTATAGAAGATCAAATTTCACCCAGTGTTCTGTAACTACTCCATGAAAATAAATAATGAACAAGGATCAATTTTGTAAGACTGACCAAAAGCTACAATCAAACTAGGTGACCATGTTTAGGTGCTCGAAAAGACTAAAACTGAGTGAAATATCAAAGCAAATCCAAGTTAACTGACCTGCTCAAACTAATAAGGATAAATATTCAATAACCTGTGTCATCTCTTAAACATAAAACTGGAGATCCCAATAGTCTGCAAGCTTTAAATTTTTTCCCTTAATTCATTTGAAATATCTTAGGAGTTGAGTCAGAACTAGGACAATATGAATAAGAAAAACAACAATACATCCATAAAGGCAAATTCAGCAGATTCCAAAGGTAATGGTTGACTGAATTATGCATGTAAGAAATCATAAGTTCCAATAAAGTTTACATGTACACTGAAGAGCCTCAGTGATCGACACTGAAAAAAAAAGTATTTGTCAATTCTTTAAGCCTGGTTTTTATGCACAGGCGTAAATAAGGTTCTTTGATTTCCATCTTTGTCACCTGTGGATGCGTAGCACTCTAGCCAATGTTTAGGAGCAGCTGGATGGACACTATGGAGGAAAGTCATGAATTCCCTCCCAGAAAATGAAAGAATGGTGGATGGCGCACGATGCTCTTTCAGCAAGCCAAGTTCTGTAAGCCAATCTAGCATTTTAAATCTTGGCTTAGTTCTGTTCTCCAGACCATAACAAAGAAAAGCAGGGAATTTTTCAAGGTACTCCACCGAGTAACCCAAGTCATTGCAAAGGAAATTCACCTTCTCATGGAAGGTATCTTTGCACTGATTCAATATAAGGGGTTTTGCACATACCATCCTACAAAGCATGGAGTACTCAACACCTAGCTCGAGAAGGCAATCGAAGCGCTCCTGCAATTGGTCGTTTGGGCCTTTGAGCACTGATATGGATCTAAGTGTCAGCTTAT
>JBBMKF010000084.1:1942250-1955451 GCA_037834155.1 Curcuma caesia | reverse complement strand
TGACTAGCATTGTGAAATTTTAACTCTCATGGCATCCATAGTTGGAATGACAACTGATTGAAGTGTGACAATGCCCTGCGTCCAATTTTTCAGAGTTTCTGCATATATATATCTATATGATTTGTAAGTTTACAGTTATTACGTACACACACACACACACAATAATAACTGTAAACTTACAAATCATATAGTCATAAGCCTGGTATAACTTTTAATTAATGGTGATAAGCAACTATAATTTTTAATCAATTTTTATGATACTACTAATTTCTTGAATGTATTTATAACTTAAGCATCATAAATATTGAATTATAATATTAGTTATGCAAATAAAAAATGCTATTAACCTATAAATCATAAATGTAGCCGACAATTTTGTAATGCAAATAAAAATGCTGTTGACCTATAAATCATAAATGTTGAAACTAAACTACATATTTATTGATCTGATCGGGTTGTTCTATGCATCATTCACACTGAGCATTTGTGAATAATACGTTATTGTTTTTATATTCTTTGGTGAATGTTTATATGCATGTGAATCAATTTAATATATTGAAAATTAGCTAAATGAGGATTTAATGTTGTAAATATGATTTTTATTCTTTTTCTTGTTGGTAAATATAATTAATTTTCAAATGACTCGTCAGAGTAATATTTGCTCATTTCATCACTGACCAACTTGATTTTGATCATGATTTAGCAAGTTTTTTACAAGATAGCTGATTCTAGTTACCTAAATCTTATGAGGAATATTGTGCATGTAGAATAGAACAAATTCGTGATAAATTTTACTGATTTGCTT
Organism: Curcuma caesia; assembly: GCA_037834155.1. Lineage (NCBI taxonomy): Eukaryota > Viridiplantae > Streptophyta > Magnoliopsida > Zingiberales > Zingiberaceae > Curcuma > Curcuma caesia. Next base: position 1,954,646 of record JBBMKF010000084.1, on the reverse strand, counting down.
AGTATCAGATTCACAATGCTCAACCTATTTACCTCTGCCTACAAACCAGATAAGTCCAATTTGAACTTTTGACTTGACAGTCAATGCCATTTTAATTTTTGCCAAAGACGTAACTTTCTTTGACATCTCTGTATTTCCTGGTCCTACTTTGATTTTCACATTCTTGTAAAAATTATTTCGATTTCTTATTCAGATAATAAAGCCTTGTTAATGAAGCCTGAATATGGTTGCATGTGATACTTATTATGAGGGGCCTTCTTTTTTAGAACCTACAATTTTTTAAAACCTACAAAGGTACTAAATTTGCTAAATATCCCAGACTTTATACAGCTAGGAGTTCTTACATTTGATCAGCAAATGAAACAGGATGAGAGTACAAGGTTAAAATGTGATCTATTACATCAGTTAGTTTATGACTTTTGGTATAATAGTTGGACCTATTTGGAAAAACCATAGATTTGATATTTTCAGGCTAGTTTTTTTGTTCCTGAGGAACATCCTTTCCTGGTTGTTGGATGGTCCTTCTAAATGATTTACCCAATCATCTAAAAAACTTTCACTATATTCACCTTCTTACATGCATTGCCTATCTTTCACTTTGTGACACTGTTTTAGCTTGCCACCTCAGCTGATCAGGTATCATGTTCTCAATACACTGTCTTTTTAAAATAAGCTGTTAACAAACTCTCACAATTAAATTTGTCCCAACACATGTTTTTATTTCTGTGAAATTCATGATTGCTGCTCACTGTATTGTTTTCATGCAGTCACTAAATGCTCGTTCAAGAGCTATGCTTATGCAGAAGCTGGATCGCACTGGAACTGCTTCTAGGTCAATACTTTACTGCCAGATCTTCTGTTTATCTTCTGACTTCTCAAGCTCAGAAATTCACATGCTTATGCAGTATTGCGGAGTCACTTGGAGTACCTATTCTTAATGGTGCAGTTCCCGTCCAACAATCTCTCAGTGTGCCTGTTAACGGCCTATCCATCAACCCTGCTGTGCTTACTGTGCAGCAAGTTCCAGCTATGGTGGAGTCAACTGAATGCTTAATGCTGACAAATATGTTTGATCCAAGTACTGAGGTTTGACATCTGTCTTACGATGCTTGCTTATCTTTCTTTGTGTTGCTTAGATTTTTGTTCCTGTTCAGACGGAGCCTGACTTTGATTTGGATATTAAAGAGGATGTACAAGAAGAATGTTCCAAGTATGGCCATGTCAAGCATATCTTTGTAGACAAGTGAGTATCGATTCAAAATGTTCAAATCAGCTGTGTACGGGCGGTCTGCAATTTACCTTCAAATTTTGTAGTCAGAAATAGAAATTCTTAGATGTCACCTATGTTCATTGGTGGATTGTTTTGTAATTATGTTTTCATCATGACGACCAATGTATGTGTTCACAGGAACAGCAATGGCCATGTATATCTTCAATTTGACAGTGTGGCAGCAGCTTCAATCTGTCAGCGTGCTATGCAAGGTCGATGGTTTGCAGGAAGGTCAGTCACAGCCACTTACATGGTATGCTACCAGCTCTGGACCTAACCTATTTGCGACGTTTCAAAATAAATGCTCCGACACAGATGATCAACTGAGAGAACGATGAAAGTTTGCCCTTGGATTTGTGAATATGACATTAATACTGCCTGGTCTCGAATCCTCATCCTATGTTTAACTCATTTCTTTGATTTCTATTATTTTGCAGCGACGACTGGATTACGAAGCAAAATTTGGTCGTGGTGTTTGAAGCCAATATCATCATTTGCCCTCTTCAGACTGGCTATGCTTGTATTATAGATTGCATAAGTGGATATGTATTAGATTTACCAGTCGTTCCTAGTGTTAATGATGTTGAATTTGTGTTAATACACCTTAATCTTGTGAACGTTTAATTCTATTGATGAATGCGGTACACTGTCATAATTTTTGAATTCTTTCTTTTGTGTTTTCATGTTTCTATATTAACTGATTTACTTTGGGGGTTAGAAATTACGGATTTTTTTTTAATGTTCCTCTTAGCTTAATTTGTATATTTTTTTCTTCTTCTTTTTCATGTTCTAGTGAAATTATATTACTTGACATCGTACAATAATTTTGGTTTCTAACTTACACATTCTTATGTATTTATTAATATAACAGGTGAGTTATCTGTTATATTAAACTTTACTTGTGTTTACCATTTATTCGATTATGGCTATTTGTATTATCCCAACCAATTTAGCTTTCTATTTCCAATCTAACCGGTTTGGGCCGGGCAAATCCATCTGGTTTTACAAACAAAAATATTTTCTTTCTTTTTACAATAAGGCAGAGAAATCTTCAACAAAAGTAAAAGTACAGGGGGTAAAGATCCCCCAATTTTTTTTATTAAATTAGGTTTAATCTTTAAAATTCCTGCCGCCACTGTTTTCTCACTAACTCTTATCAAATATCACGACAGCAAAGGCATTTTTTAGTCATACATACTCGACGCCTTCACCAATTACGACTTCCCCAATGAGAAAAGCTCCTGAAGAACCCTGGCATTCTGATAGAATTCCTGTGGCCGTTTCCCTGCTCACTACAAGAATCATGCCAATTCCCATGTTGAAAGTACGCCTCATCTCTGATTCCTCGATACCTCCAGCCTAACCAAAATTAACATTGTGAATTCCTTGAAAACAAAATTACATATGTAATATGAAGCAAATGCCATGCATGAAAAACCCAACAATAAGCATGTTGCAGAACAGTAGCACAATTATTCTTAGGCATAAAGTTTGGAAAAGCACAATTATTATTATTACCTGTTTTAACCATTTGAATAGAGCAGGTATTTCCCAGGAATCTGTAAAAATTTTCACTCCGAGTCCGGTGGGAAATACTCTTGGGATGTTATCAGTAAACCCACCGCCGGTGATGTGAGCTATTCCTTTGACACTCCACTTGCTGATAATGTCCAACACCTACAACGCATATGCAATAGACTTGAGAAAGCAAAGTTTGGCGGCATTAAAAATGTATAAAAGAGACAGTAATGTCCAAGACAAACCTGCTTGACATAGATGACAGTAGGCGCCATTAAAGCTTCACCTAAAGTGATGCTTTCGCCATTGTTGTTTGGAAGCTGATCATTTAATTGAAGACCGCTCTGTAACAGAACCCTGTGGAACAACAGGGAGCAGGCAACTTTTAGATGTCTTGATGAACTTTGGAATTGCTAGAACATTCACATGTATTTTACACCACAGACAATCCAATTAGTGGTTTCATAGGTAGAACCCATCTCTAATAGAAAGATTACCTCTACTCTAAATATTTAATTAATTCTAAAAGATTAAGGAAAGAAGATCAAGAATGTGATATGATTACCAACCTTCTGACCAGAGAGAAGCCATTAGAGTGCACACCACTAGATGGAAGACCGATAAGAACGTCTCCAGCCTCAATGTTCTTACCGTTGATGACCTTATTCTTCTCAACAATGCCAACAGCAAATCCACTCAAGTCGTATTCTCCTTTGGCATAGAAATCCGGCATCTCTGCTGTCTGAAAGCAAAAAAGAAATTGTGATATTTCACTGCCAATGCAATAATTGTCAGTATGCAGATACAACAGTTTCACTCATTATATTCAGTTGAATAATGATCAAAGACAAAATACAGAGAGAACATAATGTCTCGAACAAACTAAAAAAATTGATATTTCAAAAAAGGATAGCCCAATACACGAAGCTCTCACTAATGCAGGGTTCCAGAGAAGAATTGAACCACATTGTATCTATTGTACGCAACCTTACCTTGCATTGTAAGAGGTTGTTTTTGCGACTTGAATCCGTGACCACAAGGTATAATTAGCATGTCAACATCAAAATTAAGAATATTTTTAAGAAAAATGTATAATCAGCATGTTATCAAGTGCATGGATTAACTTTGAACTAGATGGAAATAATTAAGAAAAATCTTGCAAGGATTACCTCTCCTCCCAACAGAACACAATCAGATTGTTGGCATCCATGAACAATTCCCTTTATCACCTACATATATTCATAGAGATGTCATAAATTTCCTAATACACTATGTTCAAGAAAAATTAATCAGTAATATTCAAAAATCAGAAAAGAAAAGAGAATTCAAATCCTTGATCATCCATGCTAATACCTTTTCAGCAAGGTCAACGTCAAGATTACTGGTCGCGAAGTAATCAAGGAAGAATAATGGTTTTGCTCCAGAAGTAATTATGTCATTCACACTCATAGCCACCTGTCAATAAGTATAATGCAAGGTCAGCTTACATATACTGCAATTGAACCAAGCAAGAAATAATAGTTTTATACCAGATCAATCCCAATTGTGTCATGGATACCAGTTTCAAATGCAAGCTTCAGTTTGGTGCCAACACCATCAGTGCCAGCAACAAGGTAGGAGTCACCTGTAAACAGATGGAGGCTGAATAAGTATACTAGCTTGTGTTTTCTCAGATCACAAACATACTACAACTAATAAAGGTGTTTTGCTATTTTCTCTGTCGAAAAATTTAGAAGTAAACCTACTCTTTACAATGATTAACAGAAGCCTACTTGAAGGAAGAAAAGTATATACTAAGGATGCATAGTCAAACACAGACTACCAAGGGATTGTAGCCTAGTACAATGATACTGAGACTAGGAAAATAGCAATGCAAAATCATAACATAAAATCAAACGTATATGGACTACTATGGAGTGCAGTTTCTGTTAATAAGCAGTAGAACATGCTAATAAACCATCACCTTGGTGGACAAGGCAAATAGGCCTCACGCCAAAAAATGATGTTTTGATGGAAAAAATAACAATGAACACAGGCATACTATAGTTGTACAACTACTGAGATAAAGCATTGAATCTATCAACTCCAAAAATATATTAAAGTTTCTGCATACTCCAAAAACGGATAGAAACATAAACATATTTCTAAAGTCCCATAACATAAATATCATGCAGTTCCACATTGCAAATCTTCAAATACCATCAATCAGGTAGGCCACTGTAACTGTTGACTAACTTTGTGCAATAAATGAGAGTTCCTTAGGCAATCCTTGGAATTTTAATCTAAGCATAACTAAAGTATTGAAGAAATCCTTGGCCCTTATTAATGAAAGGCCATAACCAAGTTCAAGAACATACATGACAAGCTTTATTATAAATAAATACATATATTTCTTACACTTTAATGAAAACTCAATCACATGATTATATCTAAATAGCCTTAGCTAGGGAGTCTAGATAAGGAACTCAAGTACTTAATCACCATAACCATCAAAACATATCTTGAAAACTAGGATTTCCAATTGATGTTCCTTTGTGTTGTGTTTAATCAGGTAATAAAAGTTTGTAAATGCAATTTTTTTTAAAACTAACTATTATGACAATGAAAATAAAGCTAAGTATGATCTTTTCTTCAAATGCAAATACTCCACGGCAGTCTGGAGATTGCAATGCTTCTCAGCTAAATGAAAGCAGCATTACTTGAAAGAATTACTGCATAAGGCAATGTGAAAGATTAAACAGAATTTCCTGTTCACAAAGGGAAAATAATCAGATAGGCTTTGCAAATTTTTAACTCGTTGGAGATGGTGATATAGCGAATGATAAGGGAGGTAGTTTGATACTGCTGCTCATGTGTCCAACTGTATGCCTATGTTTGACATGATTCAGTTGATAACATGTGTAATTTTGCCTGAAATCCAGTAAATTCGGGAACTGAACATGTGCATACTGACTGTAAGTGGATAACATTATTCAATCATATTCACACAGACATGAATTCCAAAGACTAATGATATGCCACAACAAGGATTGTGATACAGAACCCAACATTTCCATATTTTCTTGATAATTGATAACCAAAAAATAGTTGTATAAAACCGATGAGGGAAAACACACAATTGTACCTCCAAAAAGACACTTTCATAGTTGCATATTTTAGTGAGGATTATGTGTCAAAATCTCGTCTCTTATATAGGTATCCAAAACCCCACTCCGCATGGGATTAACAATCCGATCTAATCCCACCATATCTTACAGACTATGGTAATCAAACATATATATTGTTTATCCCATCAAATCGTGTAGAAAATATTTACCATGTCAAGCGAATCCGAAGAGCAACAGGAGTTACCTAATGGAAAAAGGCCGCCGAACCCGCCGATTCCGGGGGCCATCTTAGCGATCCGACGAACCAGCTCTGAACCTGCGTCGATGTCCACGCCGGCATCCTTGTAAGTGAGCCCACGGACCTCCGACCCAGAACCCGAACAAGAGATACCCATTCGCCTCATTCTCGCCGAACCCGCCGGAGCAGGAAGCCGAAGAGATCGCCAGGCCGTGCTTGATATATCAGTCGTCGAGGCAGAAGGCTTTCCTCCGAAGGCTATGAAGCGAAGCAGATGCTCCGTCGGCGAACTGAAGCTAACGCTCATGGTAGGAAAAATGATTCTGCTGAAAGGTTGAGAGGGCGAGGGCGAGGTAGGTCTTGGGAAACCACTGTTCTTGTAGTTTTCCAAAAATATATATATATTTTTTTCTTTGCAAAAACATTTTTATTAATATAAAAATCAATTTATCTAAATAATGCCCCAATAAGGCAATAAACACATTACTATTATTTTACAATTCATTTATTCACAAAAATTATAAGATAGAAAAAAAAAATTAAAAGGGCGTTCGTTAGTATTGTTTTTATCAAAGGGCATTTTTAAAAAATATATATATCAAATTAACATTCCAATAGATTTTCCATCCTAAAAGTATTTTTTTTCAACGTTGCAATATAATATATTAAAATAGATCAATTCAATTTAATCAAAAATATTACATATAAAATATTATTATATATAAAAAAATACTTTTTACTAATTTAATAAATATTATTTAAATTTAATTAAAATCTAAACAGGTCTGATCATAATTATTATAATAATTTATATTAATTTTGATCAAATTAAAATGAGTTTAATTAAGGTTAAATAAATTTAATTTAATTAATATAATAATTTTTTATATAATAAATTTTATTTTAATACATTATAACAGGCATGTCTATAACAATTTTTTTTTTTTAAAAGTACCTTCCAACTAAAAATATACTGAAAACTGATTTAACTTTTTTTTTTTTTTTAAACACCCTTCTAAGAGAAATGTGAAAGCAACTTGATTATACACCCTTCTAAGAGAAATTGTGAGGGCGATTACCTTCTTTTTTTTACCCCAAAAAATGTGAAAGCAATATACCTGACTAGTTTTGAGGCTTCTAACAGGCAACAAATAATCTATATATTTTATCTATATATTTTTATTAAAGTATTAATTGTGATAATATATAAGTTTACTATTTTAGTTCTCCAGCGAACGACACGTGGCATCTAACTTTTTCCTTCCAGCCCTTTGCACATAATTCTCGTGCATGGACGTGATCGATCGGCGCCACACAGAGAAAGCTGCGAGGGACCGAGGGGTGGGCCTGCAGGCCGTGGTTCTGGCACGGCACGGCGGCCACCAGCGACCACATCACGAAGAGCAGCATCGAGCTCTGGTGTAGACGGGGACGTACGGCATGGGCGCCGGTCGCGCGCACTGATCTCGTTGCCCCTCGGCGCGTAGCGGTTGTTCCTGATCGCCTAGAGCTGCCGCGAGGCGGACCAGGACCGGGAGACTCTCCAGGCGAGGGAGTGGAAGTGGGACGCGGAGGCGGCTGACCCGCCGTCGCGGCACTGCAGCAGGCGCTACTTAACAGAGCACCCGCGCGGCGGACCACGGGACCAGGACCGGGAGGTTTTCCATCCTCCGGACGAAGGGGGTCTCTTTTTCGTCGACCATGAGGATGGATACATACGTCGGCGAGGGCCTTCTGGACAAGGCGTGGCCCTCCCCGAGAGGCCGGCAGCCGTCAAGGCGGCGAGGCAGATCTCGAAGTGCTGGCCCCACTGGCGGAGCTGGTCGACGTTCTCGCGAATAGCGTTGCAGAGGTCGAGCTCCTTGACGGCGTGGTCGAAGAAATCGGAGAGAAGCGGTCGAGGTGGGGCGGCTGTCTGCTGCCCCTTTCCGCAGCTGAAGAGAAACTACTCATGGCAGATGAAGAAGCTATCGAACAGATTGCGGACCCGAGCGAGGGAGAGCTGAGGTCGTGGAAGAGGTCAGCCGCGTGCTTCTGGAACAATCCAGGATCTGCATCCGACTGAGGTCGGACTACGGATCTTATGTAATATAGAAATGTCCGAATATTAGGGGCAATTTAGTCAACTGATGATAAATGGAAACCCTAATAGACCTACTGATATACTATATAACTTGGCCGGCTTAGGTTAGCAATCTTTCTCTGGTTTAGAGGATTGGGAGATCAGAGATCGGCGACTATGCAAATCTTTGTGAAGACGCTCACGGGGAAGACCATCACCCTTGAGGTCGAGAGTAGCGACACAATCGACAACGTCAAGGCCAAGATCCATGACAAGGAAGGTGATCTTTTTCCGATAAACCTTTTTGTATTGTTCTTATAAATCTTCGTCGTTTCTTTTTCTCGTCCACCCCCTCCCCCCCTATTTACTCAATTTTGTGCGCTTTTAGGTATTCCGCCTGACCAGCAGAGGCTCATCTTTGCTGGGAAGCAGCTTGAGGATGGACGAACTCTAGCGGATTATAACATTCAAAAAGGTTTGATTTTGATTCAATTTGGGCTTTTCTGTGACCGCAATTGGGATCTCCTCTGATTATTTAATGATTTTATTAGAGTCTACCCTTCATCTGGTGCTGAGGCTTAGGGGTGGAATCATTGAGCCTTCTCTTATGGCTCTTGCCCGGAAGTACAACCAGGAAAAGATGATCTGCAGAAAGTATGCACGAAACGCCCTTTCCTTTTTTGTTTTAGCAGAGAAACTATCGTTTGGATTGCTTTTGCTTGCATATTGCATACGAAGAATTACTTGTGGTGTACTTTTGTTTTTTGGTGGCATAAGTAACGTTTACCGTAAATGGAACTATGGCTTAAAATCCTCCATACTCTTTTGTGTTGTAGAGGTTGCCATAAGTCCATAAATTGAATCTCCTATACTCCATCAGCTGTCTTTTATCCATTGGTAGCTGGTTTTCATTGGTGGAACATGTAGCTTTTTAAATGTTAATACGGTACCTGGTTGAAATATGTTGTGGGGCACATATCTGTTACCGTAGTAAAAGTAACCTTGCGTTCCGACAATCCTTTAATCCTATCTTACTTGAGATAAGATAGGATTGTGCTCCGAATGTTGCCCTTGTTTTACCATTCTATATCCTTGTTTAAATTGTTAAAATCCCACATAGCATGAATTTGAAACAAAGTTATCAGAATTGGATAGGAAATCAAACTGGAAAAGCTATGGATCATTGGTTCACTGATCTAACTATTGATCTTTTTGCATATTGAATCTGAAATCAACCAGGTCAAGCTAATTCATATAAATGTCTTATTTCCAGAGTAAAAATAAATATTAATAAAAAAAATAAAATTGTGCAATGTTCAAATAAATCATACCTATATAATTAAGATCATAGCTAGCAATTAGATATAAAAATCTAACTATACTGAAATTAACTCAAGAGGATGGAATCACAAGTGTGGCCTATGGCATCTTGTGAGAGACTTTGAGGAATAAGATAGAAATTAGGGCTTCTGAGCAACCAACAATAGTAACTGGTTTTTAACCAGTTTGACTTGTTGTCTGATCTAACTAATCAACTGGACATGGACCTTGGTCTGCTTTTTCTTTGGTAGGACCAACCGGTCTGGTCCGGGTTTAATAACACTGATTTGAGGTTAATTTTGAGTGTTAAATAGTAACACACTTTTATGCTAATATACAGTTTAGAGTTTATCTTTTCATTCGTGCTTATTTTATTTCAGCTCAAACCATTAGCAGTAAGATGGAAGTTTCTGTTTCATATAGATACCAGCATTGTACATTATCTGGTTGCAGTTGTTCTGTTAGCACTTGCATATCCATTTTGTTAGGGAGCATACTGATAAGTTGAGTTTTTTTTTGGAATTTTATTTTGGCTCTGTCATTTGCTCTACTTTGTTAGTAAAGCTTCCCTAGTTTGTGTAGGCTAGACAGGCAGGGGTGATGAATCAATTAGATGTGTGAATGAAAGTTTGTCTAATGAGCTAAAACTTTTTGAGGCATAATAATATCTGACCTACCTACTAATTAACCTACTATGTTGAGTTCATTGTTCTATTGGTGTCTCCTTTATTCAATCTGTGGTATCGTTTGTGATACTTTGCATCATGCAACACAACTTTTCTTGTTGGATGCTACTGAATGCAACTTTTTCCAACTAAACTTTTGATTCCATATCAGGTGTTATGCTCGTTTGCACCCAAGGGCTGTTAATTGCCGTAAAAAGAAGTGTGGCCATAGCAATCAGGTGATCAATATCATTTTGTTTTTGTCTTTAAATACCTGGATGTTATTTTTGAAAGCTGTATGCCTATGCAGATTCTTGTGTTTATCTATTATGGAACTTATGTTCTGTGTTGAACTCTTTTGCAGCTGAGGCCCAAGAAGAAGATCAAGTAAGCTTGAGGCACAATGATGATTACTCGTTCTCCTGGTGGACTATTTACCTGTTCTTTTTTACATCAGCACTTGCTAATATTTTGTTATTGTTGAATTGTAGTTAAATCATGAAGTTCCCATATTTTGACCTTCAATTCCCATTAATGCATCCGTGCTTGTTTGCATTTTGTCATTAAATGATGAAATTTTTTGCTTATCCATTATTTTAATGATGCGATTATTTTATTCACTTATCGATTAGCTTCTGGTTCTTGAAGAGGGAACACGGTAATTAAGTTTGCAAAACATTCAACTTGTCGATGTTTGACCATAGATTTATGTAAAATTTTCTGAAATAAGCCGATCACAAACAAAAAAAAAATCTTTATTGAATAAAATTTGTCGAACGAATGATCATGAAATATTTCCGTACCAAGCGAAATTAAATTTCAGAAATAACATCTTCCATAAAATTTAAAGAATAAATAGGTTGTCTATAGGGTAATGGTATTCGGGTATTTACGGTTTGATTTTCAATTACGATGTATTTATGAATTCTTTTTTAAAATAGAGAGCGTAATCAAAAGATGTTGGGCGGCGACGTATTTGTAGAGAAATTTTTCTTTAAATGAGGAGCGTATTCATAGAAATTTTTCTTTAAATAAAGAACGTAATCAAAGGATGTTGGACGGCGACATATTTGTAGAAATTTTTTTTAAATGGGGAGCATAATCAAAAGAGGTTGGATGTTAGGCAAAATTTCTATGGAATCGGATCTGGTCATTTCAGGGAGAGTATTAACTGAAATTTGTAATTATTTTTTTAAAAGAATAAATGGGAGCCTGAAACGTATAATTCAAAGGTTGGAAACGAAGGCTAGTTTGAGAGGCCAGCCTTGAGTTTCTGGATGGTGGCGACGTCGGTCTTGAACGACTTCGCGAGCACCACGTCGTCGACGCCGGTGGCGAACACGCTCTTAGGAACCGACACGGTCCCGGCGTTGGCGCTCCCGAAGGCGGAGATGGCGACGGCGGCGCTCCCGGAGTTGCAGTACTGATAGTGGATTAACCCCTTGGGGAACACGAACACGTCGCCGGGCTGCAGCGCCTGATTGTAGAGCTTGTTGCCGGTGTCGACGAAGCCCACCTCGAGGTAGCCCTGCACCAGGAAGAGCAGCTCGGCAGAGCGCGGGTGGGTGTGGGGCGGGTTGACGGATCCGGCAGGGTACTTGAGCACGGCCATGGACACGCTCTGCCCGAGCAGGGCAGGGAGCTCGGCCGCCGCGGCCTTGGAGACGCTGAAGTCGGCGCCGGGCGGGGAATTGACGGCGGAGCGCAGGCCTGTGTAGGTGAAGAAGCTGCCGTCGACGGCAGTGACGTTTGGGGGCAGGATGAAGTCGGAGGTGATGTCGGGATCGCCGGCGGTGGCGATGTGGGATGTGGCGAAGGCGAACAGCAGGAAGAACAGTACTTGATTGAGAGCCATTGCTTCTCTGCTTCAAATATTGATCTTGATATCACAAAGTGATTGAATTGAGTCTCGCAGTGGCCATGGAGTTCTATTTAATGATGTTAGAGGACGAATTGCCGTGATTTGGATGGAGGAAACGAGGACGAAGATTTGTTCTGTGTTCTTATTTTTGACGACTCAATCAAGGACAACTTTCTGATCGATATGATCAAGAAATAGTATAACTTGGCCTTATTAGCTTCGTTAACCGGAAACGAAGTGGAACTAAACGAAGAGGTCAATTTTAAAATGTGTATAAGTTCTGTTTTGTAACTTAGCGTTCGGATGCTCTATAAGTTGGTCGTATTCCATGTTTCAAATTTCTTATTGTTAATAG